>JABSTQ010009127.1:0-255000 GCA_013358835.2 Ixodes persulcatus | reverse complement strand
CAGCGCTCACAGCGCATGCATGCTCATAACGATACCCCACTTATCTACCGAGAAGATTCACAATCTTGGTGGTGTGAAGTGCAAGTTTCGGAAGCGTTGTGGAAGCTCATCGTGAGCTTGCGGTCTGCTATGCAGCGGGTAGAACTATGGCCGCCAGTGAATACCACCTATTAGCCCCGTGCGCGACCGAAAGCGTCGCTGTGGTCGGCCTTCCACGATTGGCCGAACGCTGACTATGACGTCGGAAAGGGGATTTATCATCGACGGAAATAAGAGGAATGAAAAAACTTTAATTTTGACGGTGTTGGCAGTGTTCCTTTGAGAGCGCAATGATTTCAAGCTTCCACCATGCTAATAACAAACGCCATCGAACTTGTTGTTTGCAAGGTAATGACGTCACAAGGGGGAACCACAGGAGGGCGCCACCAAAACATCTCGCCGCTAATTGCTCGTCGCCTCGCTCATAATAAGGCTGCTTCGACTGAGCTTCACGAGTCACCGCAACATCCGTGGTTCCAATGCCGCGTGCCAAGCTTCCTCCTTGAACTCATTGTCAAGAGGCATTCGAAGCACGGATCTCGCGGTGACTCGCGTTGGAATCTGTATGCAGACTATCCTTTGTTTGATGTATGAACGTGTCTACTGTTTAGAAAACTCGCAGTCCACACGGGCTAAATCACAGTCCAGCCAGCCAGCAAGAAAGTGCGCGTGCATAACAGACAGGCAGAAAGTAATGCGCCGTTGTACGATTTTATGGAAGGGTGTATTGGCGACGTGCGCGATTGAAAGCGTCGCTGTGGTCGGCCCACCACAATTGGCCGAATGATGACTATGACGTCAGCAAAGGATTTCTCAGCGACGCAAATAAAAGAAATGAAAGAATTTCAATTTTGACAGTGTGTGCAGTGTTTCTTTGAGAGCGCTATGATTTCAGGCTTTCACCATGCTCATTACAAACACCATCGAACTTGTTGTTCACAAGGTAATGACGTCACGAAAGGTAACCAAACGAGGGCGCCACCGAAACATCTCGCCGCTAATAAACAGTGTGACCCCGGTTTTACGAAAGCGTTCGCTCTTGTTGAGCATCTATTTCTTTTTTACATATTTGATTAAAATGTTTTCTCAAATGTTAATGTCCGAAAGGAAAATATTTCTTACACTTTGTTTCATTTTGTGCACGAGCGTAGCAGAAACTACAATCATTACAGTAGCGAGATCCGCGCTCCAGACATTGCTTCCGAGCACACTCGCTCGGGCACTGCGAGCAGAATCGATGGTGCTCTCCTTACATTGACGCTCTCTCACCCCGTCTATTTGAAATATCATGGCGAATTTTTTGAGCTATCGACATGTCATTTTCCAGTCAAATGACACGTCTGAAACGTTTGATTAATTTGTATGTTTTCTCCGTCCTACCGAATTGTTGAACAGATGTGTACTACTGCATATCACTACGGGTTTTTCTTTTCACCATACAAATACCTTGGTTATTTTCAAGTTCAAAAATCCATCCAATGAGCTTAATTAAATTGAATTTAAATAGTCTATATTATTTGCATATAAACTTCGCAAGTTCAACTACGTGTCTTTTTTTTTTTTTGGCTAACTAATAAAATTTGTAATGAGATGGTGAATAACTACTCATTAAAGCGGCTTAATTCGTTTGAAAATATTAAACAAACAAACTGGCGATTCGATGCAAGAAAAATGACTAGAGCAGGGTGACGCACCGCTATACAACGTCCTATAGAATGCTCTCGCAGAGATGGGGACCCTACAAGGTTACACATCCCTTCACAATCATAAATTTAAAAGTATAATTCATAGTAACGGAGACAAGCCGTAACTACGTGGCTGCCGCGAGGTATGAACATAAAAAAATTAAATGACTGGAGTTGCATCTTGCAGCCCGAATGTTTTCACCAACGTTCCCCCCGCCACCCCGCCATGGCGACTTTGGCATGTGAACCAGCAAGATATTTTTGCGACCATTTCATAACTACCAATACGGGCTTCCGTCTTATCTAATCCAACCAGACTGGTGCGACGTAAAGCCAGTCCTGTATCAACTGAAGTAACGAAAACACAACGGTGTGGCTGGGGCGGTTTATTACTTAGTGGTGTATGTTATGTTGTCAAGCACTTCGCTTGTGGATGGAATGTTACAAAAGTTGCCTAAGCCCTGTAACGTTAAAAATGACTGAATGTTTTTGTGTTTTTTTTCCTTTTGGCATTTTAACATTTTTATTTTTTGACGGACGGTAAACAGTCCACAAATTTATTTTGTAGTAGGTGAATCTCGATATTCGTTCAGAGTGTTCTTTCTAAAAATTGTAATGCCTGTGGTTGAAGTCAACTGGTAAGCGCTGAGATTACTGTAATTTTACTTGCTGGCCAAATTTAATCAGTAGACATCTTTTTTTTGTCGTTAAACATTTAACCTAACCGACCTAAGGCTATTTTTTTCGTGTCACTGATTTAGTGATGAGAGCTTTAGAAACGTAAGGTTATTACGTTAATGATTCTCGCTTCGTGTGTGGTTATTTGTTGCTCTTGTCACCTAATGCCGGAATCTTATTGTCTGCAGAACAATAATAAGACGCTCGGAGACTCGCGACGCCCCGCAAGGCGAGTACCGAGGCACCGGCTTCGAAATTATCTTTTGAACCACTATGACTAGAATGCGATTTGCAGCGGGCATTTAGGATCAGATAAACGGATACTGTGCACGCCGTGAGCTCTCTAATGCAAGTTTCTTGTAAGTTTGACTTGTGTGTATAAAGCCGTGGCACTCTTCTCTAAAGCTGGGTTCACACTGCTTATACATCATACAAAAGACAGTCTGCATACAGATCCGAACGCGAGTCACCGAGAGATCCGTTTTTCGAATGCCGCATGGCAATGAGTTCGGGAGAAACTTGGCGCGTGGTATTCGAACCAAGGATATTGCGGTGACTCGCGTTTGCAGTCTGTCTTCTGTATGATGCATGAACAGTGTGACCCCGGGTTAAGTCGGGGTCACACTGCTTATACATCCTACAGACGACAGTCTGAACACATTAGTCACCGCGATATCCGTGGTTCGAATACCGCGCGCCCATGCGGTATTCGAAGCAGGGATCTCGTTGGGACTTGCGTTCGGATCTCTAGGCAGACTGTCTCAAGGTGGAAACGGAAAAGCGTGATTTTTACCGATAAGGAGTATGTGACAAATTAAGTGCACGACCACCCCCCCCCCCCCCCCCACACACACACACACACATATTGCGAAGACTGTTTTTACAAGGTAAGGCACTGTAATGAATATTTTAAACGTGTTCGATAGGTGTTTAACCTGTTTGCCAGTCAATAAGAGGTTTCCGTGCTTTGATCAAAACAAGATCTGTCAAGTTAATTATATTAATTTCAGCATGTTTTATGTGAGAACGAGAATCATCCTGTGAGACAGATATTGGACAACAAAACTGGAAAAGAATAACATTGCATGTTTAATTAACTCTCGTTCCTAATGGCCCACAGCGAGGTTATTTCATATAAACAACCTTATAGGCTGAACTCCATTTGACGAATATGCTGCGAATAACCGACGAATTTTTCCCAGCGGCTTTTGCTCTGCGCGTGGAATCAACACAGTGGCTGCTGCGTCCCGCGCAAAGCGAGCGTGCCATCGGGCGGCGTTCGCCAGTTATTCGTCACATATTTCGTTCCATGGAGTTCGGGCTTAACGAATGAAAAAAGAAAGCATTACCTATATATGGCACTGCAGTAGGTCTTTGAGGCAAGTTCTGTATTTGAGGGGGAAAAGATCCATTTAAGCCGCCTTCTTGTAGCTAATTAGAGAGGCACCGTAAAATAAACCCGATGTTTATCGTTGGTTGAAAGTTCCTTGTGATTATGTTGGTTCACGCTGCACAAGCTTTTCTGGATCAGTTAAATTACCAGAGGCACTATGATACGGGTGAAGAAAAACTTTACTAATATATTAAGATGGGCTAGTTGGGTTGATATCGTTGAAAATTTAAAGCGCAAGCGGACAAAGACATAAATGAATTGAAAAGCGCAAACCTGCCTTTTTCGTGTAATTGTCTATCGTTTATGCGCTTTATATTTTCAGAAAATAATGTACATAGCATTTGTCAGTGCGAAGGATAGCAAAACTATCGTCGCATTATGCCTGAACTTTCTGCGGGAGCGCATCGTCCACCATAAGATGCACCCCCCCAAAAAAAGAAGAACTTCTGCGCATATTCTTAAAGTCTGTCGCCCCAGAACTTCAGTCGCGGTAATACTTCGGACCTCCAAATGCCATGCTCCAGTTTGCTGCGTAGTAGAACTCTTGCCCGTGACTGTTTACGAGCCCACCGCTCATACTTCGTCTTACACAATGCTGACTTTCCGCTTAGAAATGCAAAGTAGGCTCAGATTCTTAAGAGTTTATCCTCTCCGAATTTGATGAATGCTAATCTGCTTTATTCACGAGGAGAGCTTCCATAAGAGGTCGGTACGCTCGGTTCCCATTGGCGATCCCGAGCTAATCTCTTTATACGCCGCGGCCTCTTGATTCCACCGGGCGCCGAGAAATCGGGAAGCCGTCTTTCACCTGACGTCAGTGCACGGTCACAGCAACGCCGTACGCCCGCCCGGGCCCAGTCACTCACAGCTTGAGAAGCGAAAGGCGTGGCTTATTTTGCTGATGTTTCTTGCTTCGTGATCCGTTCTTCGGCCTTCTTATACACCAACAGAGTCTTTACAAGCAATCCATATTTTGCCCACATCGGTTGTGGGCAGTACGCGTGCGCAGACACCAGATCCGGAAGAATTTGACGCGTCTGCGCATGCGCAGTGCCGACACCAGCGCCACCGCAGTCGCGTGACGTCAGAGTTGAGCTAATCTATAAAGTCTTTAAAAAAAAGAAAAAAGAAATGAAGAAGGCGCGGAAAGAGGCGCATTTGCATGTCTATGTCCCCGAGAACTTCCGGTCGCATGAGGGGGCAAACAAATCCCACCATATCACCGCTCCTTGCAGCGTCGATAAAATATTTTAGGACCAGTTCTCCAGTTGGTTAGCTCGAGGACCGGTTTAGTGAGAGATTTGTACTTCTTATTTTTTTTAACAATTTTGTAAGACGAGCGACACCTTCTTTAAAGCTGTATAGCGCAGCAGTGGGACCTCTCTAAATCCTTCGAGATTTCTGTAGAACTTTATCGTTCCAGGAGTTTTGACATCAACAGCTCGGAAGGAAGGCCTGCCGAAAAAAGGCGACAGCAAATCTCTTGGGAGGCAAAAGACGGCTTGTGTTTGTAAACAAAAAAAAGGGGGGTCTATGGGGAGTATTCACAAAGCTTCACGCTTTAGTGCGGCCCTGCTATCCGCCATTGATGTGGGTAACGTTGCCTGTGCGTGCGCTTCACTGCGCTTGGCATGCGTGTGTCGTGCGGTGTTCTCGCAGTTCAGCTTCTTGTGTTCCTTTCCTTTTAATGTTCGTTTATTTTTTTGCTGTCCTTCGGTGTTCCCGAGAAACCCCTCTCCGAGGAGGAGGAGGCAGCCGGCGAGGAAGCGCAAGTCAGGCTCCTGGCAGCCGTTGCTCCGCCCTAGATACGAACGAAATGTGTGCCCCCTTTCGGGACGGAAGTTGGACCCTGTCGCGGGGAGCAGGAGTGTTTTCTGACGAGAGATGTCCCGAGCCAATGCCTCCTCGTTGTCCGGGCGTCGGTCGCGGGCGTGTGTCGTCCGTAGGCCACTGTGAATGAATTCAAAACAGCTATTCCCTCAAGACGCCGTTGTTGCCACTGCCTCGCCATCCAAGTCACAGCAGCGATTGGGGAGAGGAGTTTTGAGACCTGTCATTTCTTCCCACCCCTACGAGAGCTGTGCTGTCACGGTGCGTGTTCTAACCCTAACGTCCATGTGCTAGACTGAGCGAGCGTGCGTGAGGATGGCTCTTCCAAAGGCGCCTGCCCCCGAGGATTTTCGGAGTGGCAGCGGTAGGACTTCCTTGCACGGAGTATCGGTAAACTGAGCACGCAGCTCGATGACGTTTCAAGGGTAGGGTACATCACAATGAACCTCATGCGTGAAGCAAATACGATTATTTGCTGTAGCTTTAGCACCGGCAGCCGTTCCCGTTTGCGATAATAAAATCGAGTCAATATGCGTTAAGTGTTGATTCCATACACGGGGCGTACGCAGTGCAACCTATTTTACTATTATAGCCGCTCATAAACTTATAATTCAGGCACGTGTTCCCTTCAACACTTAAAAACGAAATGTTACTATAATTATTTAACATTTGTTGATTAACGTTTAAATTGGTGAAAATAAACATATGTTTCCAATAAGAAACTTGCGGAGCGTCATCGGAAACCGCTAAATCAGTCAATTGTAAAAAGATAGCCTTAACGCCCCTGTCACACTGCTGATGCATCATACAAAAGACAGTCTGCAAACACGCTTCACCGCAATATCCGTGGTTTGAATGCCGCGTGCAAAGGTTTCTCCTTAAACTCATTGCCATGCTGCATTCGAAGCACGGATCTCGACGTGACTCGCGTTCGAATCTGCACGCAGATTGTTTTTTTTGTATGATGTATAAGTAATGTGACCACGGCTTAAAAGTGTCATCGGTACTTAAGGTGCTTAAGCAACCGTTCGCCCATAGCCTCGACTACACATTGCCACAGAAAAATGCCTACTAGTATAGACACGCTCAAACACCTGCGTTTAAATAAATCAAACCAGTGCCGCTCAGATTGTCCTACGGAAAGAATGGACAATGAATATGTTGACAAACGAATCAACATAAAACATTTCATAGATTCGAGAAAAAAACCGAGGAAAGTTTTGATGCACTCAAAGTGCCAAGTATGTACGCCTGGGAACACACGATTTTAAATGACGTGAACAGTAAACAGTTTTTCACAGAAAAGGACGCGGCAGGATTTGACAGCCGATCCCAACATTTCACAACACAAGACAGTAAAAGTAAGAAGAAAAAAAAACTGACGTAAAACGATCGACGCCTTTCTGCTAGGGGCAGATGGCACAATTTAATTCGATACTTTGGAGCCGTCTCAGAAAATATGTCCTCTAGAATAAGCCCCGAAAAGGATTTTTCAATGGGATGATTTTTTTTTCTTCAGCGTTTCGTTTATAGTTAGACATGCACCGTTCTTCTGAGAAACCGAACCCCGGCAGTCGGCAAAACGGGCTGAGAGCTAAATGTCTATCGTCGGTGCCTCCCCCCCCCCCCCCCCCACACACACACACACACAAACACACAAAGAAAAAATAACATCGCTATATCATAAAGGCTTGAGCTTTAATCTGTTTCGAAATTTACCCCGGGCTGTCCTACGCATTCTGCGAGAGAAGAAGCTTCCGATGGCTGTTGAAAGGCGATGGGACGCGTGTATAGCTTGGGGAGATAATTTGAAATCATTGTATGCAATAAGCGGTGTACACTGTTCTGTAAAATACTATGACCTGCACTATGGGCGGGAGAAACTACATGTTCTAGGCTTGGTCCTTGCAGCTGCTCCCGTATACCACGTACCCTCTTCTGCAATGTCATGATACGTATATTGTCCTTCTCTGTGTAACGAGGAACACAGTAACCAAAGATATATATGTATACATATATTTTTTAATGTTGCAACCGATTCTACGCACGCCGCTAAAAGGCCACCCTAACAACCATTTGAGCAGTGTGCTTTCCACTTCGCCTCATCCCTCTTTGTACTGCAGTGAAAGCTAGAGACCGCTTGGTTTATAAACAGGAGCCAGTTAGAAACCGCGTGGTATATCATAAAGTTTCTACCAATGAGTGCGTCCAGAAGCCCGGATACGCTCGTTGGGCTAATACACCAACGGGGTTTATCTCTGGCCCGTGACCGTTGGCGATTTTTATCGCGTGTTTTTAAACCTACTCACACGGCTTCGTCTTTAGACCTCCAGGCGCTGTGAAAACATGATTACAGTTCCCACTACAGTTCCCACGATGCAACCCGGCAGCAGTGGCGCAACAAAACTGGCTGGTGAGAACGGCCCTATTAAGATAGCTTCGCTGTCGAGTAGAGCATAAAATACTAATTTGTTCCATTTAAAACAAAAAATTATCAATTAGCAAGGGTGATGCTTATTTGCAATTCGCCTCAAGAACAAACGTCAACAATCAGGCTATGCCAGTTTATCCTGCAAAGTCATGTCTAGTTTATTTGGACTCCGTTAATGTGGATACCCCGCTGTATGGACACCATTTCCGGGGACAAACTTGGAAAATGCATGCAATTTTGTCTCATTATTATAAACAACTCACATTATGAACAATTTTTTTTTTGAAAATGGGTTGGGGGGGGGGGGAAGGGGGTGGCGGGAGGTGTCCATATTAATGAGACACCCCTGAATATAAGAAAATGTTCACTTCGGTACGCGCTATTTTAGATCAGATTCGATCTGAGTAGAAAGGTACGTATAGTGAAAACATTTTTTTTCTCCTTTCTGCATGATTCTTTGCCTATACATCACGGTGCAGGGTGTAAACAATGTTGGTTAGAAAAACAGGCGCTCTGATTGCCGCTCAGGGCTTTTATAAAAGAAACTGAACGGGATTGTCCTAAAACTTCCGTGACATTTTCAAATATTACTGCTTTTAGCTCAGTTACGTCGTCATCATATATATATTAAGAAACGTACTTGGCAAACTATATTTAAATATATATATGACGACAATGTGTGCATTTCATGATTTTATGTACTGTAATTACTTCCTGAGTTCAAGATCACAACTACGATTCAACCTTTGATACCCCAGCCAGACGCGCTAATTCAGTGCACTTCAACAGTGTGCACATCGCCTTTAGTGTCATTTGTGTAGTGTGCCGCACGGCTTCTTCCTGAAGAACACACTCGGCTTACTCGGCTTCAAGTGTGTTTGCTTTTTTTCTTTATTTTCTTCTCTACCTTGGTTTTTGATGATGGATCAGAATCATCCAATTGGCGTAAATATTGTCAATTAACGTAATGTTGTCTCGTAACGTCTGTTTATTAAAAATACTATATATTGATGAGACCTTTATGCCTTTACTTTACCATTTTAGGTGTCTAATAGTACTTTACCCATCGTTATTGTCATCATTTCCGAGTGACACTAATTTATCCCGTGTGGCGCCGAAACACTGAAGTGACATTCGGTGACATGAAGCACCCTTTGTTGAAGTGCACTAAATTAGTCCGACTGACTGGGGTATTATACTGTGACGCAAAGTTGTACCAATCACGGATATATTAGTCGACCTACCACACTTCCTGACAACCTTTCGATTCAGGTAAAAATATATCTCACTGAGGTAAACAAATGGATGTTGAGAAGTATAAACACGACGTTTTCTATGTTAATCTAAATTTTCTCTACTGTTTCGTCAAAACTAAATAACGCAATTTTTTATTCTTGGCACCTTAAAAAAAAAAGTGGATCGTACAAACGATAAAAACAAAAAAAAAACTATACAGCCTAGTTACTAAATTCACGGCGGAATCAGTAGCTATTGCAGAAACCGGTTTGAACCGTTAATTTTGCCCCCCGGAACTGAGCCGGAACTGAATCGAAAGCCGTGAACCCGAACCCGAACTGAACCAATAAAAATGTCGGTTTGACACTCGGGTGCTAAAGTAAGGGCTGAGTCAGCGCTGTGCTGTATACGCGAACGATTGAACCATATGTTTTGCTTGGGGATGAACGCGCGCTGATTCTAAACTTAGGTTACGGTCCTCTTTAAGATTTGGTACACTGTAAAAAATGGACCGTAAAATTTACGGTCAAATACCAGGCAGCTGATGCTGCCAAACTTGTACAGTAAAAATAACGGTGCACTGTAAATCTGGTTTACGATAAATTTAAACGGCGACCGTAGAAATCTACGGTCGCCGTTTAAACTTACGGTAAACCAGATTTACAGCGCGCCGTTCTTTTTACGGTGCAATTTAAACGGCGACCGTAGATTTCTACGGTCACCGTTTAAATTTATCGTAAACCAGATTTACAGTGCACCGTTATTTTTACTGTATAATTTTGGCAGCATTAGCTGCCTGGTATTTGACCGTAAAATTTACGGTCCATTTTTATGCGACCGTAATACGTTGGAAACTAGAGAGTTTTAGGGAACCGTTTTTGCACATCCGATACGGTACGATGGGCCCTCCGGTACGAAGTGCGCATGCGCTTGTGTTCCGCGATCTTACCGTAATGCGCTGCTCGAACCGTAAGGCACGACCGGCACGACCAATGGCCGACATGGACGGTCTCGCTTGGTTAGCAAAACGGCTATTTCGCTGGCGGAGAGAGCGTGCCGTGGCTTCAAACATGAATAAAATAACTCGTGGTAGTGCCTGGCAGGAGCGCCATATGTGACAGCAAGTGCATAAAGTTGGAGTCAGCAAATAAAAAAAAGAATACAGATCAAAACGCAACAAGACATCCTCGATAGCAGTAAATTAATGTTTAGCACCCGCGAAAATCGTCTGCTCAGTGGCGCAGTGGGTTGGAGCGTCCGTTTCGTGAGCTCGTAGCGGAGCGGTAGTGGACGGTTCGAACCCGGGTGGCGGATTCACCTTTTTTTTTTTTTTTCATATTTTAATTTGTTTTTATTTTTAATTTTTTATATTTCAAGTTTTTTATGTTTGCAGTTTTTTATGCTTTAAGTTTTTTATTTTTGTTTTGTTTTTTATTTTTGTTTTATGTTTTTTATCTTTTACGTTTTTTATGTTTTACGTTTTTTATGTTTTGCGTTTTTTATGTTTTACGTTTTTATGTTTTACGTTTTATGTTTTACGTTTTTTATATTTTAAGTTTTTGATATTTTAAGTTTTTTATATTGCAAGTTTTTTTTTCATATTTTAAGATTTTTTTATATTTTTTAAGTTTTTTATATTTTAAGTTTTTTTATATTTTAGGTTTTTTTTCATATTTTAAGTTTTTTTTTTTCTATACAAACGTTGGGATGTGCAATTCGAGCTCTTATCACCCGTTTTTACAGCTGCTTTATGACTGAGGGTTATCTGTAGTGTCAACAGAGTGAGCAACAGCCTTCTGGATCAAGGATCTGGATACTTTTTAGTTTAAAAATGTTGCATGAATTAAAAATTTGTGTTCTAATGCTAATCACACATATCCTATAAAACGAGCCCTTTAAATATTGGGTGATAGTTTTAATAAGTGCACAGCAGTAAAGTTACAGGTCTTCCTTTATTTTATTTTTTTTTTTCGTGGTCGTACCGTACACGGCTCAACGATCGGTTCGCGGGCGTACGACCGTGATCGTCTGCTATCTTTACCGTAAGAGAGCAACTTGGGCGCCGTATCTACCTCCGTCCCTCCGCCTCCTCCTCGCAAGCGGTTTTCAGCGGAAGATGATACCTTCCTACTTCGGGAGGTGCTAGGCGCTAATCCTTTTTTTACTCCAGCCCTTTGGGATGACGTCCTTAAAGGCTTAAACGCGGCGTCGAAAAAAACCTTCTCGTTGCGAGGAGCGAACGGATTGACCTCCTCGTAACTTTGTACAAGAAAAATGACCGCCTTAACTTGAGAAAGCGAGTATATTTTTGTTATTTTTGTATTTTCTTCGCGATTTAATATTCCTAGTTTTATTTGTCCATAACTTTCTTAATACTCGACCCTGCAGTGGGCCTCGAGGGAAAGACACAGGATCGCTGGCAGACGACTTCGAATGTTGATGATAAGCGCGCGCGAGCGTGTTCTTATTTGTGTGTCAAATCGAGTTTGCTGTCGGCGACTTTTTAGCATATCAGGACGTGGTTGAAGTAAACATCATATTTGGTTGATGTAAAACACCAAAGCTTGCCCACTGAGAACGTATGACTTACAAAACAAGTTACCACGTACGATCGAGGAACTATTTTATTTCCCGAGGATATGAATCGGGTAAACTAAAAAAAAAAAAAAAAAATACGGTGGCAAACGAGTTCTGACACCCAGATTCAGCCGTTGGCTGTCAACGTCTCCGGGATGCGCAGCGCCGATCGGAGATGGGGCAGATCCTCCTTTGTGAACCTGAGCTGCCGTACGACGTCCTCCTCGTCCATCGACGCCAAGTTGAACGTCCCATACCTTGCCGCCAACAAGTGCCTTCTCTTAGTACGCAGACAGTCGTACAAAATAACGTTTTGTAAATTGTTTTCGCCGAATAGAACCAACTCCAAGTCATCGTCAAAAAGATCGAGCGCCATTGTTGTCGGAAAGCTCGTCTGCTCCTTTAGCAGACGAACATTTTAGACCTTCGCAGTGCCAGTGGCGACACGCCATGGAGCGCCAGGTTTTGTATTACGGAAGCGCATTCATTCGAGTAAAAAAACAAGACGAACTATAAGTAGGTATACATTGTTTTAGGTTCTCTATATTTATAGGATGCGATTTTTATTTACTTCAGTTTCTGCGATTTGTACAAACACACGAAATTCTTTTCTCGATGAGGCCGATGCAGGTTTCCGTTGCCAGGGGGCGCGACCTGTACCGATCGTCTGCTGTCGTCTGCAAATACGGTTCCCCCAAAGTCGTTTAGAGGCACACGATCGGTCGACTCGCCCGATCCAAGGTATCGATCGTTTTTGTTTATCGATCGTATTTTGTTCCGGTTTCCTAAAACTCTCTACTATCTTACTGGACCACACTATTATAGTCATTTGAACCGCGTAAACCATACAGCGTAAAAAAAAAAGCTCGGCGGAGTATTTTGGGGTTGTTGTGTTGCACTATTCAACTGTCTTTAATTGCGCATATCTAGAGTGAATAAGCAGTCATGCACAGACAATTTTGTCTGCGGCGAGGTCGGCTGCTCTAGCAGCACTCGATGCATTAATATTTCTGACCCGTGCTGTCAAAGGAAAGTAAAAGATGTTATATTTATTTGCATTTCCATTTATATTCCGACATGTTTGTCGATTCACTGAAGAACCTTCACGTTTACGTATGTTTTCTCATGTTTTATTTGGGTTCCTCGTTCAGGGTTGATCCCAACATCTGTAAGAACAGATTTACGAAGTAGTTTGTTTACTACCGCAGCTCATAATACGCCAGTTAAAAAATAATTAGACAATAAATACCTAAATTGGCCAGTGACTAAAGCTTTTGAAGCACTGATCTTTCGAATAAGCCCAAGTAGCCTAGCACCCAGTATTGTAGGTTAATAATACTCCCCCATATGAACTTCTAAATTCACATACACTTTTTTTACCAATCTCACACCAGGTTAAGGACCGATCAGCCATTCACCTAATTACATATTTTGATGAGTTTTAAAATGCAAATAAAGAACGAAAGGGAATATCTGCCAGTTCTCAACTCTCAACGCAACACATTATACATTATATCATTATAATTTTGAACAGTAAAATAGATCATTAATATTTTTTTCTCGCTCTACACTAATAAATTGCTCTAAAATTAGTTGTCTTTATGTTAAGCAATTTCCACATCTTTGAATGGACACACTGCTAATATTATGTAACAAATATTTAATTGAACCACTTTTAGCAAGACATCCACATCTTCGGGATATTGAAAATGTTAAAGTTCAGAAAATATATCCCTACTGGATCTAAAGCTGCAACAGCAGCCCTTGGAACTGATTTATCTTTTTGTTTCGTAAAAATTGAAAGTGAAAAGAAAAGCCTGGTTATTTTGAATACACATTTTAAGTCTTTTTGAACGAAGACTATAGTCGCCGGTGGCGTCGTGAGGCAGGTACCTAAGTTATAAAGGAGTCAATGCTATGAAGAGCTAATTATATTTGAATTTTAAACGAAAAGTACCACACATTAAAAATATCGTTTGGTAGCGTGTATTCGTACACTATCAAATATATGTCAGTAAGCGAAGGACAGGGAACACGAAATAAAATGATCAGACTTGCTTTTTATTCTATACTATCTCACCCTAGCATTGCTCTAGCATTGACAATAACTTTCGCAGCACAAGTTTTGATGCAAGCAATGGACATTCTAAAACAAGGAGCTCACGTCTGGAACAATTGCAGAAATGTATGTTAGATGAGATGAAATATACAAACGAACAAAAACACACCAAATGATGCCAAGAAGCACAAATGAGCTCAATACCTTTGAATAAACTCCAAGGTGGTTCAATCTCTTCTGTGTACGCAATCTTGAAAACATAGTACGCGCTGAATAATACAGCCAGTGCGTGGTCGAACATGTGAATTCCGTCCATCACAGTTATTCCATCAATGAAGATTGAGTGCATGCTGGCTGAGGAGATGCTTTCCCCTAGAAAAGAAAGTAATGATAAAACAAAAGGCGGGAAGGTAGATATAAGATGTAGTAAATTGCAGAACTATAACTGTAGTTCAAAATCATTATAAAATTATAGGCAATATTGATGACTTAGGGTTCGGAAAGTAATCAGTGAATGCTCACAATGAACTACAATGCTTGGGGAGATGGGTGGTGCATCTTGATTCATGTCAGTTACTGATTGGCCTTAGTGGCAGGCCCATCACAGAATTCCTCCAAAAGACCGGGTAAGTGGGACTCGTTTTGAGGCTCGGTAAATACCTGGCCCAGATTTGTTTTCTAGGGAGTATTTTAGTGTCTCTTTAACGGGGACATGCGGCGCAAACCGGTCCTTTTGGCCACGACTACGTCCCATGTACATACTCACTGTTTCCACATAAGTGCTTCCTCAAATATGCAGACCTCATCTGTTCTGGAAGAAAGACGGTAGCATTCAGGTACATAACGTTGTACTCAATGTCACGCATAACTGGGGTAGCCTCGACTGAACCAAGCACGTTTTGAAGGCTTTCAGCAAGTTTCCCGAACATGCGTTGTTTTACAAGAGATGCCGACGTTGAAATTCATAAATGTTTTTTTAAACGGTTGATACCGGCATAAGAAGCTTTCCGTTCAACTTCAAATAATAATAAAAAAAACAAGATTGTATTTTACGTTTTTTTTTTTTTTTTTCTTTTTTTCTTCCGCAGAGAGACATTCACACGTCGTAGTTATCATCAGGGGAATGCATCACGTTAACAGCACCGTCTTCATTAGAATCCGCACTAGTCGACCGAGTCGAAGGGTCCTCAACCTGAAGCGGGGCTGCAGGCGATGCGCCGTACCCAATAAACCCGTCCCTCGTAAATGCGCCCAGTTCAAATGTGCCGTGAACTATGATTTCACACCGAATACCTTCTGACAGTTGGAGCACGTACACGAACCCAAAATACCGTCAGTGATGTGGCCTTTTAGATGTTTTAGCAAAGCCTCCCTTGTGCGGCACTCCTCTAAACATGCTGACAAAGTGCACTGAAAGCTTTCCAAAATCCTCGAAACAAACGGAACTTACCCTTAGGCGTTCGAATGCCTATGTCTTCTCAGAATATGACACCTGAGAGCATCACACGTAACAAATTGGCGACAGCATCCTTCGTCCACACACGAAATATTTCGAGAACTCAAAACGTGCTCCTCGAATTGCGCAACCAGCAGCGTGCTTGAACAGAAACTACAAATTCTGCAAGTAAACATCTTATTAGGGTGTTGTATAGATGCCACCAACACACTATCCTTGCAAAGCAGGCAACAGATTGATAATGAAATACCTGTCTCGAGTATCCAGTTGCCTTCCGCTCCAAATTTTCAGGTGCACAAAAAGCCGGGAATGCCACGAACGAACGAGGACAAAATGGCGCGGAAACGGGCGGGAAAATGAATCGAACGTCCGCTTCTTCCACTTCTTCCCGCGTTGTCCCAACCAAGGGCGCTTTCCTCCGCGAATCTCGCCCGTCGCATTGTTGCTCTATTGTTGGCTCTTAGCTGTTTTTTTTTTTCTTCTTTTTTTCTTGGCTGGCGCGGCGTCGCATGTTGAAAGGAAGAACAAAGAAAGGAGGTGAAGGGGTGAGAGGAGCCTCTATGGGTTCCCGCAGCACCCGTCGCTGCTTCCGAAGGTCAAGCGTGGTGACCAATTAGCGATGCGCGTCTTTTCTTTCTGTTTTCTTGCTCCAAGGAGTTTTGCGTTTCCCTCTCGCTCTTTTTTGCTCGTTCACGGTGCATTTGAGGTAATTCCTTTTCACGGCGTACTCGCAGTTTTTATTAGCGTATACCGCCGTAAATTTAACGGTTATTTTTTACAGTGTACCCTTCAGATGAAAAGTCACCACACTGTTTTATAAATTCTTGGAGCAAAAGGTTCACGCAGTTTTTGCTTACATTATGACTTTTTACGAAATGGAGCGACATCAGCGCCAACAGCATGTGCATGCTTCCTAAAATATGAATATTATCGATATAAGTGCACGTTGTACCAAAATAACGTCGCAAAAAGACACGCAACCTCCAAACTACCCTTGTTTAGCTAAGCACAGAAGCGCATTGTTTGAAAAAGGGAGTTTAATGCGCGCATTTTTTTATTATTTGTCGAGCTTAGAGCATGTATGGAAGCGAGTGCAGTTATATGGAGGCATAAACGCGTAAAAAGAGGGTTTCGAGTGTACGCGCAAGCAAATGCGCAACTCTCAGTGGCCGTAAAACGCTGGCGAGTGTATTTTCCGGAACAAAATCCTTCCGAGGGCATACTGTTGCCAGTCGTTCGTCGAGCTTGTATAAATACGAAAAGGCGGACTGGCTTCTTTACGATCGTCCCTGAATTCCGATTGGAATCAAAGATGTCATATACGTCGTCTTCGAAGAATTTTAAGATGCGAGGCTTAGTCTCTTTGTACGAATACGAAAATGTCGGGAGCTGGGCCTGATTGAAGCTTGCCTGCAATGACATATATCTTACAACAACAACAAAAAGGTAGAGACGATTTTTATTTATTTACTTAAACACGCAGGAGTAAGGCATCAACGAATGCTTGCAAGAGGGAAGTTGATTGGAGCACAGCAAGCAAAAATGGGGGTTCCCTGGAGTTATTGGGTGCTACAATCGGTGATAAACATCATATAAAAATGCACCCGATCAAAGTAGGCCTTAACAAAACATTTTCCATGTCAAAGTGGAATGTTTGAATGAAAATACTGGCCTCAGCCAATGTTTTCGATAAGAAGTCGGATACCGCACACATGCTGTATTGCATATGTAAGCTAGAGAAAGTTGTCCCAGGAAGTTATTATTTTACAACTTTGTTTGAGCTCCTGGGAGATGCTCTAGTATCGCCGCTGAGGTTTCTGCGGAGCTAAACTCCACTGAAACGTAGTAAAACTATAGTTGTTTTCTGACGTGCTTGTAGCTACGGAGCGCTACACCCGACACTGTTAGTGACGTAGCATGGATCTTTGCGCGTTGATTGAGCGAGTCCGCGTCGTTCTGGCCCCTACACTCTAAGAAAAAGGGAAGGAGAAATGGAGAAATGGAGGAAAAAGCGATGTTCCTCCCTGTCACCAACGGAAGGGAGGAAATCGCACCCGTTCCTCCATTTCACCGATTTAGAAGCAGCACCATCTGGTGCCGCTTGAAAAAGGGATGAAAAGTTCCTCCCCCATGTTCGCGGCGGCAGCGGCGGTCGAACCGCCGCTGCCGCTGCGAACATGTTCAATGGCGGTGACGGCAACTTCAAGGCGTGGTTACCGTCACCTAGAGCAATCCCACTACTGCCCATGCGCGGTGCTAAGAGAGAAAAAGCGGAGCTGCGGGGGCTATCAGAAGTACACTAGTTTAACAAAAAAAAAAGCGAGGCACGTAGCGCGGCGTGTGTCTCGCGAGAATCACGCCGTATGTGCCCGCTTCGAGATCGCGCTTGTTCATGGTGGATGAAACCTTGCAGCTGCGATAAGTACAGGGGGCGACTTATCACTGGCATGACAAGTACGACCACTTTCTTCGCGTTACTTGCTACATGTTAAGTATACATAGTAACTCTGGAGCGAGGGAACAAAAAAAAAAAAAAGGTGGACAGACACGAAACTACGTCTATCTATCCTTACCAAGCTCGCCTACCTATTTGCTTTAACTTTAATAACAAGTAGGGTGCACAAGAAATAAATTGTCATAATCATGGAACTTTTTTTTTTTTTGCCTGATTACGTAGTTGCTAAGATCGCTGCTCAATTCGGGTCGACATGTCTCTACGTTCCTAGCCCCGTCACCTCCCCGAGAAACATATACTCTTGATATAAAGCGTACGTACAGAGCGCGACACTGTTAGCGCGAACAAACGATCGCCGGTTTTTCCAGTTTTTCTCTTTGAAACCAAGGGATGTCATCCAAGTTATTACTGCTCCAGAAAGAGCTCATTTAGTTCTATAATGTAAGCAAAAACATTTCGTGCTCGCTAATCCTATTTAGAAGTAAAATGCGAAAATGCGCCGATGTCGTGTTCGCGCTAACAGTGTCGCGATGTGTACCATACAGCGAAAGGTAATCCGTGCGGAGTTTATTTCAGTTCTGTGTAAAACAGAACAGCATATCCAGTCGATAAGAAAGATCACTGCGTTGCGGCGAGCGACTGCATCCGGCACACACTGTAGTCCGTCAACTTCGGGACAACGACTGACTTGCGGGAGCACGCGTTTTTTTTTTTAAAAACCATAGCCCCGCACAAGGAATGACACTGAAATGACGATTCGGCGAAGGAACGAAGCAACGGATCCGGGAAACAAGGTCAACTACTCATTCGGGAAGAGTCCACTTGGAAGAAAGGGTAGTACAGACATTTCATTCTGGTTGCAGGGCGAAGTGGGGGAGGGAGGTCGGATCCGCATTCTTGAAGGAACGGATGATTCACCACAGCGGATGGTTCACCGCCGCTTTTTTAGTTTGTGCGGCATCTCCTGCTACTGTGTGCTACATATCAAATAACGCAGTCACACACAAAAAGAAATGAAGTGAAAAAAAAAAACTCCGTCGCACTTTTGTTTTATTTTATGCGGCCGAATTAGTTCGTTATCGCGCGGTTCCTCTCATGTCGTGATACGAGCGCGGCTGTAGTACACGACCAAGTCGACCCGGCGTTAACAACGTGGATTTCAAGTCTACTCGTCGCAAATGTACTGGACGTACTTTTAAAAGAAGCAAGGATGAACATAAGCTTACTCGGTAATAAATTAACGTTCTATTTATATAGCGACATGAATAGAAGATAACTAACAATTGCTGTACAAACTTTTATTTTAGCTTTAGTGTCCAAAATAGTTGCATTACGTTAGCTCTCGTAACGCTATATTCTGCGACGGGTTGCAAACGTTTTCTAAAACATAAAAACGCGGCTCCGCCACGGTATATATAGCGGAGGCCATACCCATAACGGATTCCTTATAGGCTCCTTGCACTGACGTCACGTCGCACACTTTTGAACACCATGTAAGAGGAGGAGAGAGAAGCTGCTTTTGTAAGAATTTTGAGTGACAGGTTAATCTTCTATAATCTTCTGGGAGGAGAATAGCGATGCCTGTGCAAATCCGGGAGGCACGAAGGAGGATCCTGATGAGAGGGGAGCTCCTTCTTCCCCTTTTCTCTGGAGGGCATCGGAAATGACGTCATGTGCAAGCCACGTATAGAGTTCCGGAAGTGACTGAACGATCTACTAAAATCCTCAACACAGGCTTTTTAACTTTCTGACTTGGGCAACGTGATGTTTTCAAGCGGTTGCATTATATCACCAAATACATTTTCATTTTAGTTGTCTGCTGCCATACCAAAGTCATAGTTTTTGTGTCCTTATCACCCCCGGTACTTACTTTTTTATAGGAAAAACGCTCCAGGTTAGAAAATTAAAACAATATTAAATTTCTCCAATACGGGTGACAAAGCATGACCCAAGCTAAGTTCTCTGCTGTTGCAAGGAGTCTTGTTAAAACCAGTAATATTTTTTGTTTGAAAAATTAATTGAAATACTTGTGCAACAATTAAAATTACTTATTACCCCACCAAACTGAAAATAGATTACACTGGCACTGAACACTCCAATCAAGCAATAGCTTGGTTGCAAATTTCAGCACCAGTGTACTGCATTTCAACACTGCATTGCCAGCATGATTCTTCGAACTTATTAAAAAAAAATAATTATTAAATTTTAGTTAATTAGCCTAATGATCTACATTTGCTTTGATCTGGGTGTTGAATTAAAAAATGGGGGCTATTCCAAGAGACAATTCAAACAATGTATTAAGCACGAGTAATATTTATTCCGTCTCTCCGTGTTTATGCGACAAATGACGGCAATCACCGGCCAAGTCGGATTCAAAAATAACACTGCCATATATAGAGAGAGTGCGAACTTGGCGTACGTGGAGAGGGGTGGGGTTTCGGCGTCGCTGCGCTGTTGCTGTTGTGGGGTGTTCTGCTTGTGTTTCGTGCATTCTGTGTGTACTCTGTGTGTTCAGTGTTGTGTGTGTATTTACCATGTAGCGTTCAAGAGTCGGGGGACACTGGACAATAAAATTGGCGCTTCACCAACATTTTTTTTTTTTTCTGTTGCGAGCGCCATCTGGTGGAAGCTATATGAATTACACGAGGGGAGAAGGCTTCCTCCATTGGGCGAAAAAAGGTGGCGATTTCCCTCCCTTCTTAGGGGAGGAACGTTTTCTCCATGAGCAAATAAAGGTGGCAACTTTCCTCCCTTCTTAGGGGATCAAATCTCCTCCCGTTTTGTAGGAGAAAATTTCCTCCCTGCGCAGAGCAATATATGATACACGCGAGTTCCTCCTTTAATGGAGGAAGTACTACTCCCTTTTTTTTTAGACTGTATGGCGTCGGACGGCTTGGCTAGTAGTCTCCCAACCTCGGCCCGCGGAAAAGATCCAGCCCGCTAATGCATGCTTGCCGGCCCATGGACGGCCGCGGTGTTTCCAACAGCCGGCCCGCGTCCCGCTGCTACCAAAAAAAAAACGCTCATAAAAAAAAAAACTACGTTGTTCCAATTTGCATCTAAAGCGCGGACGAATATATCAGACAAAATGATAAAAACCTGCTACAAAACGCATCTTTTCTCGCCATATTAATTACTGCACACTATCATCGCCAGCGGTACTCCGTTTCAATGTCTTTGCAACTTCGTAGACATTTTGTTTGTTTTTTCGTGTCTGTGAATATTACGAATATGTGAATATCACGCCCGTCCGGCGAATTCCGGCGAACGGTGCGACATTCTTCACACAAGTGCCCTACGTTTGCTTTCTTAAAACGGTTTGTATGTGCCAATGTGCCTGCATGATTGCAGGATAACTTTATGCGCATACGCGATGTTGAATATTAGTGGAATGCAAGCGGGTGGAGACTTCGCTTCGTGCAGTGCTGCGGGTCAGTACAGATGCGAGATAAGAAGTGTGTTCGATTTGAGCTTTTCAATGGCGCTTCCGAGGTTCACCTCGCATACTCAGGCGTATTAAGAAAAACAGTAATTGCAAAAAGTTATATGTCATATATGGACGCACAAAACAAACAAACTTCCTGACCAGCAACACTAATGTAAAGGTGCGAGCTCGATGTACGCATACTTATTGGTTGTTACAGCTTGTCGACTCGTACACAAGCAAGATCCCCGAGCTTCGCAGCGTCGAGATTCTCAGCACTGACTCGTGCACATACCTCGAAACGCTAACAAAAAGGCTCGAGTACAAAAATAAAACAAGCATGTGTTAAAACAAGCTATACGTCTCGGGCCTGTGCTAAAGCTTTGAGGTCTGGCCATTTAGGTTAGTTTAGAGACCAAAAATGACGCTCTCGGGACCAGAAAACATGACATACGCTCTGTGTATAATCTCTTGTAGACGTGACGATCGAAACCGAAACCATGCCACTCTCCCCCCTGGCCAACTAGTTCCCAGAGTGCAACGCGCGCCGTGTTGCATGCAGGGGTTTATGGATGTACTGGGTGTATCAAAGAGCGGCCAGGCTCTTTAAATCGACCGCGAAATTCGGTTTCTTAACCTATCGCGTTCCAATTTTGTACAGCGTTGGCCGCAGGTGGTGCATTTTTTTTTATAAAATTCGCAAAGAGCGAGCTTACCTGAGGGAAAAGTAAAAAAGGAAGAAGGCTTAGGTCCTATGGAAAACGCAGCGAAGCCACCGGTCTTCAAACCATAGGGCGCCCTATGGTTTGAAGACCGGTGGCTTCGCTGCGTTTCCATAGGAGCTAAGCCTTTTTCTTTTTTTACTTTTCCCTCAGGTAAGCTCGCTCTTTGCGAATTTTATAGGAAAAATGCACCACCTGTGGCCAACGCTGTATAAAATCGGAACGCGAAAGGTTAAGAAACCGAATTTCGCGGTCGATTTAAAGAGCCTGGCCGCTCCTTGATACACCCAGTAGTCTATTGAGTGGACGGCTGAAAATGCAACCGAAAAACGCGGCGAAAAAAGTGGTAGTGCGAACAAGACACCTCTATGAATACCAAGATGACACCAGAGCACAAGGTTGCTTGACAACTAGCCAACCCGCTGAATGCCCACTGAGAAGCTGGTGGTCATTGTTAATATCGATTTTAGAGTGGATCGCGGTTTGCCATTAGTTTGGGAGTGCTGGTATTTAGCCCCCATAAATCATCATCAGTCATTTACTTTAGTTTGACTTTTGACCGGAGTTAACATTTAAGGCGCTTTACGTACAACTTGTGCCTGCTTAAAAAAAAAAAAAAAAAACGAACCAAGAAAAGGTATTTTAAGTGCATTGATAGGACACGCACGTCACAGAATTTGGTTTCCTCCCCAAAATATTTTAGCGCAATATTTCTGTCACGCGACTCATTTCGATTCGAAAGCGATTTCAAAATAGATCTACTTTAAGATGTCGACCCTCAATGCATGCTTCAGAATCCCTCAAATGAGCCTCGCAACGTAAATTCGGTCGCGCAAAGGAACAAACCTATGTGGGCGCAGTGGGCGCATTCAGCGCTGTTGCCTTCGTGTGCCTATCGCCATTTACTCGCGACGCTTCTTTTGGGATCTGGAGCGCGTGCAAGAGCATCCCCCGGCACGAACTCGTGTCATTGACGGTGCTACGGCGGCATTTCGTTTCTATTTGCCTTGAGATGGAACTAAAGGAGGCGCTACTGTCGCGTTATCGTCATCAGCAATATCAGGATGGGAAGATGGCTGCCCCATAGGCTGTCTGCGGTCGCCGGCAAGAACTTGCAGACCATCGCGTTTATTTCCTCGTACAGTATCATTGTGAAAGCAATTTTAACGGAAAATGGTCCTATACTGTTCACTGCCTCAGTGCAATACCTGTCGCACCAAGGGTGGGGTTAGCTTTCACCGATATCCAGCGGCCCGTGCGTTGAAGAAAATAGGGACTCTCGAGTTCAGATCTGCGAAGGAGCCTTCGATTCACACTATGGTTTGCTCTAAACATTTCAACACCGAAGACTTCAAACCAACGATGCATGACCACCGAAGTAAGTGGAAAAAGAAAACTGCTTACATAAGTGTCACGAGTGGCCCAAAATATAGTACGCGTAAAGCGTGCGCGTTGATATTCGCTCGCTGCAGGGCAGTTCTCCCGCTGCGTTGATTTTGGAGACGATGCGAATGCCACGAACTTATCAATGCGTGAGAATCCGACTTTTGAAACGTTGTAGAAATGTCACTCCTTCGAGCACACCTACACTATTACACAGTAAAGGAGCCATCGACTGCAGCAGAAGTGACTCGCTCAGTGTCTGGGAGTGCGTCGGACGCAGCTGATCGATTTTCGTGAAGTTCGGTCGGAAGTACGTGGTAAACAGGGTGGTGGCAGCTCGTCAATCTACCGAAGGAGCAAGATGGACTATCGAGTATGTTTACAATTCATGAATTTTGCTTACCCTACGCGTGACGAAGGTTTCGTACCACTTCGCTTGTAAAAACGAATTTTCAACGGCAAATCACGCTGCATGAAAACGGCATGACTCCAACTCGGCTTTTAAAACATTCACATTCAGTCGTTGACTTGGGGGAATAGATCACTTTTGGTTTACCAGTCTGTATTAAATTATAAAAAAAGCAAGCGTCACAGCACCACATGCAAGAAACATAAGAGGTAACGCATCACTTTAAGTGATTATTTGACCAGTCATTGCATTCACATGCAATGAGTGGTTGCGAGAGAAAAGTTAGATTAAGTTATGTCAAGTTAATGCCTCTGTGGAAATTGACCTCATCAGTGGTGTCAGAATTGCTTAGGAGACGAGGAGGGCAATTCCACAGTTCTAGTGCCATTGCAAAGAAGCTTCGAGAGGGTGCGACTGGTTCCCCTTCCCTCATGTTCCAACGCCGCTTGACCACATATGTCTACGGTCTACCTCACCTCTAAGGACGTTTCCGGCGGTTGAAGTTACAAACAATAGTTACCCGGCAGGGCAAGAGCACGAAATTTCATGAATCGTGGCACCGTTCGTGAGTTTCAGATCCACTGTATGGGGATCCTTGCTGAGAGCCGACGTCTGCAGCACGTAACTCCGCAGGTTTACTCTCGTCGACGTGGTCTTTGGGGCCACAACGCTGCGCTCAATAATGTCCCCGGTATTCACAAGTTGTTCGCCCTCGACAAGGCACTGCTTTCCGTCGGCAATGTACTTCATGATAGTATGCAACGGCACTCAAACTGAAACGAAGAACCGCATCACAACACCAGCCACAGTAGCAACATTATGTAAGTATCCGGCTTGGCATTCCTTGACTGCGCGCGTTTCCACGGTCGTGGAACGATACAATTTTTTCAGAGAAACAAGCATTCACAAAGTAAATAGCGCAGCTCACCCGAAAACAAGCCTTCATCGTGGCGAGGGTTCATGCTTCAATGTGCGCCGAGAGCAGACGACGTGTGGCGGTATTCACACTCGAAGTGCTTCCAACATCGACCGCACAGGCTAAGGCGGCGGTCCCACGGCCCCAACCATAATACCGGTGGCAGCTGTGATAACACTCCAGTTTGCGGTGCAAATGTCGCGTCTTTGCAAGGGCCACGTATTTCTTTATTTTTTTATATAAATGGCCAATTTACCATAAGTGTTTTAGTGCTGATTGTGACGCGTTTTTGTCGAAACTTAACGCACAATAAGAAAACAAAAAGTGAAAGTTTTGGTGTTTTCGAAGACAGGCCTTTACGCATTCCAAGTTTCTAGACCTGTAATGCATCCAAGTCGTGTTCTCATTTTTTTAATGAATACTTGAAGGACCCATGTGGTACTGTACTTGCGTTTCTTTCTCAATTAGTAGGGTCGTATTCTTTTAATGTTTATTTAAAAAGTGCTCTTTTTATATCAATTTGAAGTGTCGTAATCAGTTTCACATCATAACGCAGCAACAACATTTAAGGGAATGCTCCTCGTAAACAAAATAACTCAGCATAAAAAATATTAGAAGTGCAACACCAGAAGATTTTTTTTTTTTGTGAACACCACTTGATTATGATAAAATTTCAAAGTATTCGCTTTACGCATTCTTGGTTTACTCAGATAGCATTCTGGCATCGAATCTCATTTGCTTTTAATTGCATGCTACACTCTAAAAAAAGCCCGTGCGTCTACTTTCTCGCACAACACTCGGAGAGCCGATCACCGCAACTTACGGAGGCAGTTCAGCGAATGACGATGCCGAAACCTATGTTTATGCCAAAAAACGCAGTCTGAGTTGTGACATTAAGCAATGCAAGCGTGACGTTTTGCATTGCTTAATGTCACAACTCAGACTGCGTTTTTTGTTCTCAACATATGTTTCGGCATCGTCATTCGCTGAGCTGCCTCCGTAAGTTACGGTGATTGGCTCTCCGAGTGTCGTGCGGAAAAGTAAACGCACGGGCTTTTTTTAGAGTGTAGAAGAACCAAGCTGGTTCTCTGTAGGGCTGGTTTGGTTGTATTCATATTCGGATTTGTTTAAAATGATTTTAAATCATGCGAATATTTTGGAGCTCGACCCTGTACGCGAGAAACTGATTTCAGGGAAGAGGACAGCTATGTAAACAACGATTTTTAGTGAGAGCTTTCCTCATTCCAATTAAGGTCACTTTCTATGATTGTAATTTTTTTAAAGCATCCCAAGCGGCACAAGAATATTAGGTGAGTATCTACACATTATCGTTGGCAAATACTCCGAATATACGGTTCTTCCCATCCACAAGATGTCTAGAAAATATCGTTTCAAAAATGGGGCAGTACCAGCACAATATCACAGGAGTACTGCTACGCGCCGGACATCGCGTATATCTATAGAGTACTAGCAGCGTCGGCTGAGCATTCGCCGGACATCACGTGTCAATCGAGTGCCGTCAGTGTCGTCTGAGTACCCGCCAGATATCACCCGTGTATCCACAGAGTACTTCGAGAGTCGGCAAAGTATCCGCCGGGCATCGTGTATGTTAGTCGAGTAATGGCAGTGTCGTCTGACCACCCACCAGATATCGCACGTATATCTACAGAGTACTTGGATCGTCGGTGCTAGATACCGCCCAATTTATGTGCTACCAAATATTTTTATTTGCTCACGCCACCATAACGCTTCGGGCTCTTTTGGCATCTTTATTATACACACGTGTAGATGCATTATGCATACCCCAAGCATCAGCTGAACAAACAGATTGAGCGCATACACATAGTTCACGGCACATACAAACATTAACCCAACAGCACACTAACCCGATCAATACTTCTGAGCTCAGTATTTCCGCCTTTTATACTGGTCGTTTTGAAGGTACGGATTTTCTCGGTGACCACCTAAGCAATAAATAATATTCCCAGTATGGTGATCCCTTTCCGGTAATGTCATACCTCTGACAGTATTTTGAACGGCTCAGGGATGAATCTCTTAGTAAAAAGTAAACGCTCATGCCGTAATTATTCGAAAGCCAAGAAATCAGGCCGCTCCACTGGTGATGGTTACTGCCTAGCCCAAGTGAGGCAGTTCATGAAAAGACAACGATATTTGAGTTATTCATGGTTAAAATGTTGCCTTCGCTCGATTCAAAACCACTAGCTAATTAGAATCCGTAGGAAAGTGACGCAGTTATTTCTTTCCCTCAGTCACTATCATTTATTTTGACGCCGGCGCATCCACCAGAGGCACGTCGTCGAGATAGTTACAAGGAGGCCCGATACAACTGCGTCACGCTTCTACGCACCGTAATCAGGCGCGCCTTTCTGCGTGCGATTTTGAATCAAGGAAGGCAAACTTTTAAACGAAAAATATCTCGAAGGTTTTTTATTTTTTTTCTGCGAACTGTCTAAATTGGATCAGGCTTTAATAATTGGTCTCCTTAGACTGCAGTTGCGACATGGTCAATGGGGCCAAATTCAGAAGTTATTCAACATTTTTTTTTAAATATTTAGTACACTTTCCAGCATGAAATATTTGCCCATTTGAGACCCTACATTAGACTGCAGCTTGAAAATGCCTGGGTCTATACTCGCACAAATCACCGCACCGCGTTAGACAAGGACGTGATCCAGCAGTCCGTTCACATTGTAGCTGGAACATCCAGACGCTGCGCACTGGGCGAGCATCGATCGCATTGCCGCCTCCGACGCTCCGACTCGAGCAAAGTAACGGATTTGTTTTCAGCCAGTTGAGAAAGGGAAGCACCAGAAAAGACAGGGAAATCTGTCGTGCGGTCTCATGAAAGTGGCGGATTAGGAACTGTACGGACCGTATGCGTTCTTCATTCTGTAGGCACTGACTGCTGAAGAAAAGCATGGCCTGCCTTATTATGTTCTCGCTTCGTGACTGGATCTTAGGCATTCCTATTGGCAGCATAGCGATAATTAGATGTTCAAAACTCGCCACGCCCTACTTTTTTTTCAGTTGTACGTTATACTAAACAAAACTAAACATGCAAGTTCCATGGCCAGCTCATTTAAGCTTGTGCATGGCTAAGCTGTTGTGCTCTCGTTAGAGGCAACGTTACCCACCACTTGGGAACAACAACAACGATAAAAAAGAAAGATAAGTCGCCAATTTGAGTACCGCTTAACGAAGCGCGACATCCTGCTCCTCTACTCCGTACACTCTAAGAAATGCCTGCGCGTCTACTTGTCCGCAAAACACTCTAAAGCCAATCTCTGCGATCTACGAAATCAGTTCAGGGAATGATGAGGCGGAACATCTGTTTAGACCTCAAAATTAAATCTGCGCTGTGACATTACGCAGTGCAAACGTGACGCTTTGAATTTCGTAATGCCGGAGCGCAGACTCCATTTTAGGTCTAAACGTATGTTCCGCTTCATCATTTGCTGAGCTCATTTCGTAGATCGCAGAGATTGGCTCTTCGAGTGTTTTGCGGGTACATAGGCGCGCAGGCATTTCTTAGAGTGTAGTATCTAAAACACAGCAGCGGATGTTAGCCAACCATCAACAGGACACTCGAATATCTCGAATAGACGCTATTCGAGACACTCGAGGCGATTTTATCCTTTTGCGTCGACCCCTTACACTCTAAAAAACGTTTGTGCGTCTACTTTCACGCACAACACTCGGAGAGCCAATCACCGCAACTTACGGAGGCAGCTCAGCGAATGACAGTGCCGAAACATATGTTCAGACCCAAAAACACAGTCTGAGTTGTGACATTAAGCAACTGCAAGCGTGACGTTATGAATTTCTTAATGTCACAACTCAGACTGCGTTTTTTGGTCTGAACATATGTTTCGGCATTGTCATTCGCTGAGCTGCCTTCGTAAGTTGCGGTGATTCGCTCTCCGAGTGTTGTGCGGGAAAGCAGACGCGCGGGCTTTTTTTTAGAGTGTAGAACGAAGGGGGGGGGGCAGCGAAACTACTTCCGGAATACAAGGGACCTCGTGAAGGGTTTGGACAGGCTGGTCCCGTGAGCCCTTAGGTCCGAGACCTCCCTGCACCTAGAAGAACGATCCAGATTGGTCCAGCCCACCGCAGTGATCCAAGTCTGTATGTTTCCGCGCAGTCTAATCCTCGTGGATTAGACTGCCGAGGACGCAGGGTCAGACAGTTCAGGGGGGAGGGGGGGGGGGGAGTGTGTGACAGAGGGAAAATGAAATACCACGGGTAGCCCAGTAACATTGCAAAAAATAATAAGAAAAAAATGTGAAATAGAAACCGGGAGTATTAAATAACCAGATAAAACGGTACGTAACAATATTTATCCGGCGAGAGGTTTATCTGCTTTAGAGATTTGCGCAGTGATGCGAAATAAATCCTGGAGAAGGTATACGCTCTCAGCAGCAACGTCACCTTGATGGCAGCTGATTTTGCGTCAATGCAAGCCTTCTAACGCTTATTTTTTTAGGCTACTGTTAGCAACGAAAGAATTCTGTACGGTGCCGAAGATAACATAATCCTAGTTTCCACTGGGTGTTGTTGTGCCGACTTAGCGACGGGAGAGACGAAAGTAAATTTGCGTCATGAATATTTATGCACCGAGAGGTTGATCTGCCTTGGAAATTTGGCGCAGTAGTGAGGAATTAGTGATGTAGAATGAACGCACTCGGTACGAAGACAACCAAAAGTGTTTTTACGCTGACTTAGCGACAGGAGAAAAAAAGAAGAGAAAGGGGGCTCCCGAATAGAATAGTTTTTTAGAATAGTTTTATTTCAGGTTTTCTTCCAAAATACATTTTCCAGTACCGTCTCACTTAAGATGTGCTTATGTGTGAGAACGGGCAGCCCAATTGTACAAGTGCGCCCCCCCCCCCTTAACGCAGTACTACAGAAAACAAGGGAAACAACAAGAATAAAACAAAAACTAAATTGCAAGAACCCGTGGTGTGTCGTGCTGTGGCCTAATAATCATTAACACTTCGCGGATTGAACTTTGCGTCGTGCAATTATATCCGCTACATTCATTAAAAGGAAGAAACACCGCATGCAGCAGTAGCGAAAACCAAAAACAACAAGTAAGCTCAACACGGAAAATTGCTATCCCAGCGAAAAGAATCATGAACAATATATAAATATGTAAAAAAGATACCGTAGACATTGCTCGTGAATCAGCCATATACTAATCCGATAATGAAACGCAAAAGCAACAAGAAAATATTCGAAACTAAATGTTCAACAGCAAAGTCATTACAACAAAAACCAACACAAGCAGCGGCCATGAATCAGTAATAAGCAAAGAAGCGACAAAAATTGCTTGACATGAGCGACAAGGCGAGATCATGGATAAAATATAAGGGCACACTTCCAAATTCAAATCGACCTGCTTTGACATCATTTCAATATTTCTTTCTTTACTGTACGTAACGACTGCATTTCCTGCAAATTGCCAGGAAGTTGATTAAAGATATTTGGAACAAAATAGTTTCTTGATCGTGTTTCATAATTCGCATATACTCTAAGAATATTATATTTCTCGGTCCTCCTAAGCTGTTTTTGTCTGGTTGACTTTGTCTTGTAATCAGTCGTGAAGTAGTTTGACGTGATGATTGTATAGTTCCTCAGATTACCTATCGCCAGAAGATTAAGTTCGGTAAGCTGTTCTTCGAATGGGATGTGCTCGAGCCGGGTTTCATAAGTGACGTTCTTTACCATTCTTTTTATCATGTTATCAATTTTTTGCTTTTTGGTGTTCGAACAGAATGCGTAGATCGTTATTCCATACCTTAATTTTGATTCACCTGACGTTTGGTAAACTGTTTTCCTTAATGTGATGTCCGCGTGACTATACGAAGTCTGTATAAGTAAGATGAAATCATCCTCAACTGCTTTATTAGGTTATCTGTATGCAAATTCCAGGATAAATGTTCGTCGAAGTAAATTCCTAGGTATTTATAGTTGCTGTTGCGTATGCTAGTGGTGAACAGCAACAATTCCTGCATTCCGCTGAATCTAAAAAGATGGGTTCTGTGAGGTGAATACGCTTTTGATGGGTTCTGAAGCACATTAAACTAGTCTTATTTTCATTTACAAAAATGAAGTTCTTTACAGACCAGTTCTTTATTTGGTTGATATCTTCTTGTAAAGCGGACGCCGCAGTACTGTAATTTTCGTTTGCTAGAACTATAAGCGGTATCGTCTGCATATTGATATATATTTGATATTAAAGGCAAAGAAGCGAGGTCATTCATGTATATATTAAATATCATTGGGCCTAATACCGATCCTTGGGGTACACCGCAGGTGAGGTTGATGGTATCACTTATACTATTGCTAATTCTTACTTTTTGTGTTCGGCTGGTAAAGTAATTTTAAAAAATCTTAGGAACGGTCCTCGGAATCCCAGACTTTCTAGTTTATTTAGTAGAATATCATGATCTATTGTATCAAATGCTTTAGTTAGGTCTAAAAATAAGGCAAGTACAATTTGATTTTTGTCTATCTTCTCATTAATAAAATCCGCTGCGTCTTCGAGTAAAAGTGACGTATTTTTCTTTTTGCGGAACACATACTGACAGTTACTTATTAGCGAGAATTTGTCGCAGAACGAGGTCATAGTTTTTAAAATAAATCTTTCACTTATCTGATGAATAGCTGACAACAACGCAATGGGCCTGTAATTGGAAACATATTTTTGTTCCCTTTTTTATAAATTGGCCACACTATTGACACCTTCATCTTATTAGGTATATCTCCTGTTTCAAAAATCCCGTTTAATATTGCCGAAGCAACATTTTGTAGACTGTCAAAACGAACGCGCAGATTTCTGGGCCTTATTTGGTCGTATCCTGCCGGTTTTTTCGTTACTATATTGCTAATTATATGTTGTAGATCTACTTCTGTTATTTGCGGCATGTACGCGGAGTTCTGTGTACGGCTCTGTAAGTTGGTTTTGTGGTAGATTTTTTTGCGTGCTAACGTAGGTCTTGCACCTGCTTAACAAAAGCGCTATTGAAGATATCACTTAGTGTATCGAAATTGGTTGTTGCAAATTGTTTCTTCAAAGATTCGTCCGCGTTATCGTTGGGGGTTTGCCTATGATTTGATTAACAGTATTCCACGTTTCCTTGATGTTCTTTCCGCACCGTTTGAGCTGTGCTGTACGGAACTTCTTTTTGGATAGCCTTATTTTTGCAGCTCCCCTGTTCCTTATTCGCCTATACTCTTCCTTAAGTGATTTATCTTGTCGAGTTTGCCTACATCTGTTCCATAATTTATTTTCCCAAACTTAACTCAACTATTTCATTATCAATCCACTTGTTGCTGCAGTTTCTTTGTCTTAATTTGATCGTCTTTTTTTAACTTTCGTATATGCTCCCACGTTTCTCGACCATAGCTTCATAAAGGCCTATATGTTCAAGATGTAAAAGAGAGTTCAAGTTGTACTTTTTATACTGTAGTCCACTTTTTTGTTGTCAATAATTTGTTTGTATTGGCTTTCTTCCATCTGTTGTGTACAGTTTTCCTCAAGTATCCGTAGAGCAACGAAGTAATGATCTGCTACTTTTTGTTTAATTATGCCACCTATAAAGAATAAATTGCATGTTCGGGCTATTATATGATCAATGCTACTTTTTGTAATTTTATCTGCAAGGTGCTCTTCTCTAGTGTAACCATTGATCACATTTTCTAGCCCGTAACTGGACAATATGTTCAGGTAATCCAAGACTCCGTATTTTTCTTTACTCGAAACTTCAATGTTTACATCGCCTGCTATAACTATATAATCGTTGTTGTTAAATTTGTTTATCAGTTTATCAAATTCTTTATAGAATAAATGTAGATTTTCACTGGGTGGTCTATAAAGGGCACATATAGTGAACGATATAGCGGCTTTATGCATATTAATCACAAGAGCTTCGGCATGCTGCAAAGATACCTCAATACGGTCGAAAAGTCAGCTATTTTTAACGTATATCAGTACCCCCCTCCTTTCCTGCCGTCGCGCCTTACAGACATTTCATGGTACCCATGTATGGGGAAGTGCAACGGTTCGTTTATCTCAACATTTATTTCGGTAAGTATAAGCACATCGATATCAACCAGTGCATCTGCTATGTAAACATTCAGTTCATCACTGTGCTTCTTAAGGCTTCTAACATTTATTTGAACGATATGTAGGATCTGGTCTTCTTTCTTTTTTCCTTCTTCAGTTAGAACTCTTTTGGCATGATTATCCCATTCTTCAAATGTATCGAAAGACATTATTGAATTTTGTTCAGCTCACTTTCGTCCTCAATTCGAATTGCAGCCGCTCCGCCCCTCTTTCTCACATAACTTTTCCCATTCTTCATCCAGACGTATTTGTAACTCATTTCCCTCGCATAATCCTTTGTATTCCAAAACAACCATCGCTGTAGCCTGGTCAAGTTCTCGTTAATGTACACGTGTTGGTTTTTGCAATGCTGTACGTTTAGAGGCCCATTTGTCTCGTTCCGATCTGTCATTGAAGGGTACAATGATAGGAGGTATCTTACCATCTTTCGCTTTAAGTCTGTGCATAGACTCAATCTTATCGGGTGCGGCACAGATAAGTTCAGTTTTGTTGCCAGGTTCTTTATGATTGCCGTCAGGTCTTCGCGATCGTGCTCTGTAAGTCCATGAATTTCAATGCTCTTTCTTCGAAAGTATTGTTCCGCGTTTTCTACTGCCCGTTCAAGATGTTTAATCCTTGCATCTCTTTCATAACCGAGCTGTTCGATCTCATTTGTCCTTTTTTTTTAGTTCGGTCGTGACACGTGTCAATGAGTCTACCTTATTTATAAGGTCATCATATTGCTTGGAAATCAGGGTTATCGAGGTTTCTATCGCCTGAATAGTTTTTTCTTGTTTATCGAGCTTTTCAATCGTGGTGGCATGCTTAAGAGACTGGATGTATAGCTTCTGTTCGATTTTCTCGATTCTAGATAGGACTTCCCTTAGCTTCTGGTTTGTTTTCAATATCTACTCCATCGTAGTTGTGTGTTTTCGTTCGTCAGTTTTGCTTGCCATTGCTGTTTCCTGGCTATCTTTTCGGAACGCTTGCCGTTGAGAATGCACTCTACAGGTGGCACAGTTCCAAGACGAGAGTCCCTCTGGTTCAATGGCTTTTAACTTTGCTTTTGTGATGCCTGCGCACTTCCCGATGTGGTAGATGTTCCCCCTCTGTGAGAATTTTAGCGCTTGGCTGTCTGCTGCGATTGAGTTTAAGCATGCGAAACATCAAATAGATTAAATTTTGAAAATTTGGTTATCCTGATTATATGTTGTAGAAGGAAAATTTAGTTAGAGCCACCTATACTGCTGCCCTGGGGTCTTTAACGTGGATCACGCCTTAAGTAATAAAACGACCGCATGCCGGCGTAACGCCGGCATGCGGTCCCGAACCCGGGGTGCAGGGCGCGAGTCTTCACGCCACCCTCTTTGAGCCTCTAACGCCGAAAAAAAAAAAAATATCTTTTGCCAAATCGAAGCGATCCTAGCGGGTTAGCGCCGCGCAAAGCATCTTGGAAACCCATTGGCCACTAAGCTTTTGTTTTGATCTGCCAATCACACTTCATGACATCCCGTCACGACCAAATTTTCGAACATGTGATTTTTCTTAAATGTATAATACTGTAAGCGATGCGTACCAATACGGATCGAATGCTGGGGCACGCTCTTGAGGGCTCCCGACGCGCCAGAGTTTGTGCGCATTTAAGCACAGGGGTACGATAGAGATGGAAAAAGAAGTATACTGTGCCGGTCCTCTTGTTCCCTCTTCTCCTCATTGGGCTTTCCGTGAGCCGGGGGGGGGGGGGGGGTGATGTTACACTCTGGAGTGGTAGCCAGGCCTCCAGAAATGTACAGTACGCGTCCTGCCGTTCTCCTACTCTGCGCTAAGCAGGCAGATCCTTACGCCTTGTTTCAACGACGTCTCTCGCGAAGATAAGTAGGTACAATGCAAGCGAGTGCTGACTTTATTTTCGTGCAGTGCTCAGATGTACTACTTCGTCAACTGGGCAATCGAAACCGAAACCATGCCACTACTATACTTATTTCCGAACTCTAAGCGCCTCATCGCGGCGTAATGCCACGTAAGGCAATGTGGGAATTGGTGGGAAGCAAAATCCATACGCGCTCCCCTCCTGGCTGGCAGCTTCCCAAATGCAACGCGCGCGGTGACAGATTTATTGAAGTATAGTCTATTCTCTCCATGGCGAAATAGGTCCCATAATACTACGCGCGCAGTGTTGCGTGAGGGGAATGTTGAAAGTAGCCTCTGCCATACCAGCGGTTCGCGGGTAGGTCCCACGTCGATGCGGTTGCAGAGGAAAAGGGTGAAGTGATAGAGATGTGACAGACAGAAAAGGATGATTAAGGCCAATGCAAACCCTTATCATCTTGGCAGGGGGAGGATTCGATTCAAAAGTTTGAATGAGGACGGATTGGTCAGAATAGTTTCGCCGCCGACGCGGACGCACACCAATCGAAGCATCTGAATGTAAAAGGGATCGGGAGGATGCGGCGCATTGACAGCGTTGAATTGAAGTGGCGTCCAACTTTAGTCGGTGTGAGTTCGATTCAAATTTACCACGGAGATTTCCCCCAACGCTTTTTTTTCCTCTTTATTCGGAGCGCAGCCGATGCTACATCTGATGGATGCCAAAACCGTTACGCCATTGCGTTCGTCCTCTTTTTGTGCGTCGGTTAAACAAATCGAGTGTCGACGAAATCGTCGGCTAAATAAATCGAGCGCAATGGATGCGGTTTGACCGTGCGAGCATACACGCGCGTGTCTAGGTTTGTACGTATATTATTCACTGACCACTTTCTAACTTACAGCGAAAGGAAATATAGACAAAGTAAGGCGTGCTGATCACGTCACAAGAATAAACGGAAAGCAATAAAAATTGCGAAAACAGGGCTGCAGGCATCTTTACAAGATATATAGAGTCACCAAATTAGCCGGGGTGTCCACGCTCCTCAATTGCCTCGCGGGCGCCTTCCGTTTCGTTGCGCATAGAGCAGTGCAATGCGACTTCCCGAGCCTTAGATACGGGTGCGGGAAGCTTAGGGGCGATATCATTTGTGCTCCGTCGCAAATCGGTGCATTAACAATTCCGAAGGCAGGCAGAGCGTTTTCTGCGATTATATACGTGGATAAAGATTTAACACAACCGGCAACGACGGTGCTAAGCGACAATTATTTTCTTTACGAGCAGCAAGTTTCCGAGCAACAAATTGCACATACCGCACCAAGCTTTCGTGTGCGCATAAAATGGCGAATTCGGGAGGTAGCGCGAATCATGCGCGAAAGAAGAATCACGACACTTGTTGATCGCTCCACCAACTCGTGTGCTCGACTTTCGCATGCAGATGTTCGTCGTCTCCGTGGTTTTAAAGGGAGCGAACACACTTTTAAAAGGGTGTTCGTCTCGCTTTGCCGCGGCACTCTCTGTTGCACCCTTAAAAATGAAGCATTTGCTCTAACAGCCCCCAATTTTAACCAATAAAGAGGGTGTGTTACTCAAAATAACGGTACAGAAAGAGCGTAGCCGAGAGTATTAATTCTCTGGAACAGCGTTTTTACGCTAATTAGGGTGTGAACCATCTTAGTGTATGTAGCATGTTTAGTGGGCCTAGAGTGAAGGTAAATGGGTATGAAAAAAGCAAGATGGAGTGTGTCGCAAGAAAGCTTGGAAAGAAGAGACATTTTTATAACCCAAAGTTGGAACTAATTATGGAACTCCGAAATTATACTATCATATCCCGTATATCGTCAACAAACATATTTGCATTTATCGACTGGGTCATAAATCGTCTTCCCTGTTTTCTTTAAAAAAAAAAAAGAAGGTATGTCGAGGATTACCTATTCAACCGTAATCTCCGCACCGTTAGCCTTACTTTTAACACTATAAATCTTTCGTTCGCTCCAAATTAGAGTATGCTTCTTCTATCCGGGGCCCCAGTCAGTCTAATCTAATTAATGCTCTTGAAGCGCTTCAATACCGTTCTTCCCGTTTTATTCTAGGTCTCTCTCTAAACAAAAAAAGCCCGTGCGTCTATTTCCCCGCACAACACTCGGAGAGCCAATCACCGCAACTTGCGGAGGCAGCTCAGCGGATGACGATGCCGAAACATATGTTTAGACCACAAAACGCACTCTGAATTGTGACATTAAAGGAACGCTGACATCCCAAAATGATTTTTTTTTATTTTCTGCCAGGCGATTTAATATTGTGTCGGAATACTACCCAATTTAAATTTTGCTACAGAGTCACGGATTTTTTTTTTTAATAAAGCCAAAAAACGCAGCTGCTCGAAACCGAAACCGAAACCCCCGCACCGCACGGAGAAGTGGAGAGAGAGTGAGTGGCGGAACTCACGTAACTACACCCGACCGTGCGATTTTGTTTTTTCTTTCGCGCGCAGCAGACGAATTGCGTTGCGGGATCCGTTTGCGTGCGATTTGTTTGCAGTTATGTTTGTTCCGCTCGCATGCTCTGTACTTCAAGATGAGTTGTTTTGTGCTTTAAGTGTTGGCGGGATTTACCTTGGCTGCTATCTAGGTTGTCCTGCTATATTGTGTCTTTATTCAAGATTTTCGCTGCTAATTTAAGGTAATAACGATACGATCCTCGCTATTGACGCAACGGTCACCGTCCATGGCTGAGGCGGGCCATCCCGCCGGCCAAGGCTCACCGTCGATCGAAATGGAACTGGATGGACAGGCTGAGCGGCCATCATTGGGTACGTCAAGCGCTTCAAGCACAGTTTCTTACTATGAGAGCATCTCTGACGAGCTGGACGCCAACTCGGCACCCTTTCAGCTTGTTCAGAACCGAAAGAGACGCAAAGCCTCAACTAGTTCGGAGTCAAGCGACAAGACGGTCAAGACTATGAATCGTACTGATCCCCACCTCACGGTGATAGTCAGACCCAAGGATCCAGACAAAGTGATCGCAACCATTAACCCGAAGAAAATTCAAGAAAAACTGGACATGACTGCTCCAGAGGGGGTGATCCTGGTTAGGCCAAACCGAAGACTTAAAGGGGCCCTGCAATCATATTTAAGCGTCTACCTTTTTTGCGGTTTCCACGTCTCTTGGGGTTCGGGCAAGCCAGTGGGCACCGAGAGAGGAACTAAATATCAGTGCGTCATATTTTAACCGGACGACGCGGAAACCTCCTCTACCGACGAGGGCGACCCGCGGTACCGAAAGCGCGCGATATGGGACGTCTTTGGTCCTGGGCTTACTACTGGTCAGAGCCGCTAAAAGTTTCTTTTTAGTCGAAATACAAAATATAAGTGGCGCGAACCGATTCAGTTGTTTATAAAAGTAGTTTTTGTTCAGTATTTTAGATCAGAAAAGAAACAAATGCAGTTTAGAAAGTACGAAAACAAGAAATGACCCGTCGACATACCCGCCACCAAGCGGTGGAAAAGGCGGCGCATACTAGAAAGGAGTAGTGGGATCAGGCGCCGACACGGAAAGGTCCCAGATGTACGCGGCGGCGCTGCGGTCGTAAAGACAGGAGGATCCGACCGGGTCCGAGCGTTCCGAATGCCTTCAGCGAGAAGCTTTGTCTTGCGGTTTAGCCGTTTCGCGGTATGGCAGCGCGAAGTGGCTCCCATTCTGAACTGATCTTTACCCCGTGTTTGCTGTCGTTTGTGGCCAATGAAGTGTCATGTCGAATTAGTGTTTAATCGCGCAGCAAATGCAATGAGAGCCGCTCTGGCTGCCCGCTGCATACAGCCTATCCAGAACATGTTTTAGTGGCGCCCTCTCGCGCCGTCGACACGGAGTGCGGCAGCCGTGAGCGGTCGCTGAGCTCACTACCCCTCCTCTAGTTCACTGCCACTCGAGCAACCAAGGACGTCATGAGGGAGGTTATTTTTTGCTTGTTTTTGTAATCTTAATTTGCCTATAACTTTTAAAATAAAGCGAATTTCGAGAAAAGAAAAGTTTCACTAAGTTACTACGTTCAGTGCGCTCAGGTTCGGCGCAAATTAAAAACCAGTAAAACAGCCCTTGCAGGGCCCCTTTAACGTACTGGCAATTGACACCAGCAATAGAGACTGCTACGAAAGCGCACCTTGCACTCACCACACTAGACGGGATCGCTGTCCTGGCCTACGAACCGCTCCCACGAGAATCGGCGGACGGGATGATCTACGAAGTACCAGCAGACCTCACCGAGGTCGAACTTCAACTGGCAGTTCGCACAACTGCACCTTGATATCTCCATCTGACGACTGGGTAAGTCCGAGACCGTCTAGCTCGTCTTTAGCACGGACAATCTACCAGAGTACGTTACAATCGGATACACAAGATACAAGACACAACCGTCCATCAAGAAACCACGTCAATGCTCCAAATATAACCGTTTTGGGCACGTTCGAACCGCCTGTACTAGGGAATTGCGATGCGGTCGCTGCGGGGGTCCCCATAATCGCACCAAGTGCGAAGCGGAAGACCCACTCTGCATGAACTGCCACAAAGCACACGACTCTACATCTCGTTTGTGCCCGGCATACAAAAGAGAGCAGAAAATATACAGGTACAAGAGCGAAACTAAGGTTAGTTACACCTCAGCAAAAGAGGCTCTACGGTCTACACAAGATCAGATGACCACTGGCCATGCCAGGACAGCAGTCAACCAAGCAAGACACAACGTCGCAGCTCACGATCTTCGTGCTCAACGAGATTCCCCGTCAACGCAGCAATCCAGCGTGAGGAAAGGCAAGACCTATTCAAAACCCACAGAGGTTACGGCTCCTACTTGGCAGCGAAAGGATGACAAAGAATTTTCAGCACTTCCTGGATCTGCATCAACTTCGCGTGTAGAAGATAAAGAAAATAGGCAGCCAAGGAGGGACCGGTCAAGTGCATCAACCAGGGAGCAACCACCTATGCCCTGGGTCAAGCTCCAAACCATCTCCAACGCTGTCCGTAATATTCTTCGGTCATGGGATTCTCCTATAGCCCAAGCGCTATTAACCGTATTAGATGCTATACTTCCGCTTGTTATGATCTGGTGTCATTAGACAAGCATCGTAGAGACACCACCGTCCTTCAATGGAATGCAAGAGGCCTTCAAAATCGGCTTTCGGACTTTAGACAATTCATAGTCAAATATTCTGTTCCTATTATCGCAATATCAGAGTCGCGAGTGACGCACAGCATCAGACTATCAGGGTACGAGCTTTTTCATTCCCACAGAACAACTGGTCTTAGCCGAGTTTTGGTCGGCATTCGAAAGGACCTGACCCATATTCAACACGATATTCCGTCGCACCCTACAAATGAGTATATTGCTGCGACTGTTAAGATAGAAGACATTTAGTTCACACTACTAGCTAGCTATATACCTCCTCGAGCAGCCTTGGACATTCAGAGGCTGGATACAACTTTACAGCAAACCCCATCACCCCATTTTCTGACTAGGAGATTTCAATAGCCATCACTCATTATGGTGAAGTAGAAAAAATAATGCTCGAGGGCAAGCCTTATTTGACCTTACACTAAAATATGACCTTGCAATTCTTAACGACGGCAGTCCGACGTATTTCAGAGGTGCATCTACGAGTAGCTCTCTAGATTTATCGTTCGTGTCTTCATGTCTCGCTGAGGGAGCCAGGTGGTTTGCTGATATTGAAACTCATGGTAGTGACTACGTGCCGACTTACACTACGTTTCAAGGATTGCATTGCTTGAAGTGGCGTACTACAATGCATTATACTGACTGGGATATCTTCAAAACAAAAACGGAGTCCGCTTGTACTACACTAACTGAGACAGAAGGATTTGTTGCGGCCATCAACTCTTCAACCTCCGAAGCGACCAAACCGTCAATATGACAAACCCCCGACAGCTATTTATGGAGAATACGAACGACTGCGTGCCATCCGAGGCGGGCTGAACGCAGGGCAAGAAAACTAAGAGTGCTGAGGATGTCAGGGCTTCTAGAAGAGCACAAAAGCGCGTTATAAGACACTTGGACAAGCTTTCCAAAAAACGCTGGAGGCCTCTTAGTGCCGGCCTTGATCCCAGAAAGCCAGTTACTCGCATATGGCCCATGATGCGAAGCTTGCGCGTGAGGCCGCAGCAAGTTCGTCCCATCCGGGCCATTGCTTTGAGCCGCCAAGTCTCAGCAGTAACCATAGCCGAGGAATTCTGTGTCAAGATCACCTCCTGCTATACTCTTATCGATTGCAGAGTGAGTACGACACATGACTACCCATCCGTAAGTGTATGCAATGCTGTTGGAGCATATTTTACTTTAAAGGGATGCTGAACCGATATTTGAAATCTCATAATTATTGCCCGAGCGGGCTTCACGGGATGGTACTGTACCTAAAAACGATATTCAATCAGACGGATGGGGCCCGAATTATTGTATTTCTTTGAATTAAGAGCGAATCCTCGGCCGGAAGCCGCCGGCGCGAGTGAGTCCTTCTGAGAGCAGGCGTAGCGGAACTGACGTGCGCATTCTCGGCGCCCTCAGCGCCCCTGGTGCCTCCGCGCATTCTCCTCGTTCGTTGGTGCTCGCCTTGATTCTTCGCTCGGCGGCTGTTCTGCTGCTCCTGCTGCTGCTGCGGCTGCTGAGGCTGCTGAGGCTGCTGCTACTGCTGCTGCCGACGATTTTATACGTCGCCATACTAGTAAAGAGATCGCAAAAGGCAATGCCGACCAGCCGAGGTCGCGGAAATCCAAAATATGGGGCAGAGCCCGCATGGTACTAACAATAACAAACGCCACCCGGCTTAGCGCCTGGCTTGGCTTGGCTCCGTCTGTCTTTTGAGGCGAATGAGAATGCGCACGTCACGAAGCGAGCTTTCCACGACCCTCACCAGGGGTCGCGTAAAATTGTATTTTTCGTGTTTATTCAATTTTATACGCATTCTCGCTCGAAACAACGTCATTTAGAAGTAAAGCACATGCTATGTATGCCATTGCGACCAAGAATTTCCACCCAAAATTTCGGTTCAGCATCCCTTTAAAAGAACTTGATATGGCACTCTTTGCATCTAACGTCAAGTCGTCCCCGGGCACGGATGGAATACGATACTCAGCCTTACGTCACCTGGGGGAAGCGGCTACAACCTTCTTGTTAAAGGCAGTTAACTCCTCATGGGAAACAGTAATTATACCGAGGCAATAAAAAATTGCTCGTGTGTTGCCAATCCTCAAACCCGGCAAGTTTCCCCTAGATATTAATTCGTATCGTCCAATTGCATTAACAAGTTGCATGAGCAGAGTAATAGAACGAATGTTGCTAGCCCGTATGGAATTGGATCTAGAAAATAGAGGATTATATCCCTCGTCCATGAATGGATTTCGACGCGGAAGAAGCAGCATCGACAATGTTACTGATTTAGTGACAAGCATTGAACAAACGAAGACTGTCAACAAGATAACAACAGCTGTATTTGTGGACATAAAATCGGCATTCGATACTGTAGAACATGGGGCCATTCTTCACGATCTGGGGGCCATTGGCTATGGAGGACGCATACATACGTGGATTGCAAGTTACCTTAAAGAAAGACAAGTGTACATATCAACGCCGGAGGGCAACACTGGTTTTCACGAAATCAAGAGGGGAGTACCGCAAGGGGGGGGGGGGTCCTTAGCCCCATGCATTTTAGCATTTCTCTAATTGGCCTTCTTAAAATACTTCCTAAAACTGTTTACGTATCCATATACGCTGATGATATCTGTTTCTGGGCGTGCAGTAGGTCTCTCTACATAAACAAAGCAAGACTACAGAAAGCATTAAACATCACTGCACGCTACCTCCACGAGCGGGGTCTGCAAATATCACCGGACAAATCAGCGGTGATGGCTTCAGCAGAAAACACACGGAAAAATACCCAATCGTGATCGATAGAAAACCAATTCCATACGTCACTGAACACACATTTCTGGGTGTCACTCTCGACAGGCAACTGACATGGAGCCCCCACATAAAGCGCCTAAAAAAAAAGCTGACCTCGTTTATCAATATAATCAGAATGATTAGTGGGACTAAATGAGGATGTTCTGTCTCTGCGCTAATGGCCCTATACAATGCTCTGTTTCTCGGCCTTATGCGCTACAGTCTTCCTGTTATGCATAATGCATCACGGTCTCTTCTTAAAGAATTAGAAATTGCCCAAGCACAACCTCTTCGAGCTTGCTTAGGACTGCCGAAATGCACATCGAATGTGGGAACTCTGGCTGAAGCACGAGCAGTTTCGCCCGCCATTTTAAGGACACAAGAAACGTTGCGACCTCATCTTCGTCACAAAACTCGAATACATAAACATCATCTAGCTAATAGTTCAACAGAGAGACCATCCTCAGGATTTGCCCAAGTAATCACGCTTTTGGAGGATTATATTCCCAGATCGTTTGAAGCGGCTACGATTCCAAGATATCCACTGTGGAAGTACCCCCACTTAGAAATCAGAACAAGTATCCCAAGGATCACTTCGAAAACAAAGATGCCTGCGCCTGTGATCACCCAGATTGCTCTTGAATACATCAATAAATCATACAACGCATTCCGCCACATCTTCACTGATGGCTCTACAATGACGTTATAATTGGCTTTGGGAGTCTACATTCCTTCAATGAGAACATTCATAAAAGCAAAGCTGAGCCACGTCACCTCATCAACGGCGACAGAGCTCGCGGCAATTCGAGGAGCAGTGACACAAGCAGGAACTGAAAAACTTCAATTTTGGGCAATCTTTGTTGACTCGAAGCCTGCTCTCTACACCCTCTCCTCGATGAAAAAAAGTAGCCCATATCTACAACTTGCACAAGATATTTTGGAAGCAGCTCGCCAAGCTTCGTGCCAGGGACACCATTTTATTTTACAGTGTGTTCCTGGCCACTCCGGTATAACTGAAAATGTTCTTGCCGACAGAGCTGCTAAAGATGCCCACGAAAGCACTATTATTGTCTCTATTTCATTCTCGAGACCAGATGCAAATAGCATGATCAGAAACATCGGCCAAGAAATAACATCGTCTCTTTGGGAAAACCCTCAACACCACTACAGATATCTTTAAAATATTGATCCTAAGCTACAGTTTCGGGCTCCACGAGGTTTACCAAGACGGACGGAGACCGTGCTACACCGCTTGCGGCTTAGCGTTGCGTGCACCAACAGCTACCTTCACAAAATCGGAAAAGCTCAGTCTCCTGAGTTTGCATTTTGCGGCGGCGTCCATAACATCCAACACGTAGTCTGCGAATGCGAGGAGTACAGCCATCAAAGGCAGTTAATGAAGAAACACCTCAACATCAAAGAAAAAGAACAAATAAGCATCGACATCGTGTTTGGTCCCTGGATGACATCTTCTGACGGTTATAAGGCCACAGAAGCTCTCCTGAAGTTTTTGAAGAATACCCGTTTACAGCATAGGTTGTAGTGTTCTAAAGTGAACAGAAGTGGTAAATGACGCTTGCCATTGAAACACTCACATCTACATTTATTTTTAATTTTTCCCTTGTATCATTTTTTTATATTCTCTTATACTTCCTTTATACCAATTTTGTTTTCTTACTTTTCTCTACTCCTTTCTACATTTTTTGTTATTTCGTTCATTACACAGTGTAGCAAACCAGCACAAGACGCTGGAAGACATCACTGTTTTAATAAACGCCTACTTCTCTTAAGTGTTGGCAATTAATAGTGAGTGTACTACATGGTGAATTCCGTGATCGGTTCCGAAAAGAATACTCCCAGGATCTTGCGTGAAGAGCTGCCTCACATGACCTGCATATGAAAGTGGCATTGTGCGGCAGAGGTGTCAAAAATGGAATCCCGTACCATTTAGTTCAGCGACGTATCGTCCACAACAATTGTTTTTTTTTTTTTCAGTGATAATTGTAAAAAAAAAAGAAATGTAAACATCGCAAAATGTTAAAAAAAAATGGTGCGTCCACACTAGGGATCGAATCCGTGCCCGCTGCGTGTGAAGCGGGCGTCTTTCCACTGAGCTACGGAATGAACTCTTTCGTATGTAGTAATGCAGCCGGTCGACTGTATGTCGGAAAGTTTGCTGCCGATTTCCCTCCCGTACATGCACTCCCGGCTTGAAGTCGGGCAGCACCACGCATTGCCCACATTCGCACCTAGTAAAGAAACCGTACGCGTGCGTATTCAACTCGAAGTACGCACCTCGTGCTTGACGTTTGAGCGAGCGATGTCTTCAGCCAAGGGAAGGGACGACGGCTCGGCGATGGTCTTCGTGCAATCAGCTTGCTGGTCGGGCGTGTCGTACGGGATGAAAATCAATTTTTTTGATCGGTCCAAAATTTCTCTTTCGAAGGAAGACAGAATTCGCAGGTACCGTGAATGACTAGTAGAGGTCCCACACCCGTCGTCCGCTGCCACCCTCGAGTCCCACGAAACGCGAAACGACGCCATGTTAAGAATTATGCAGTGAACGCACAGAATGCTTCCGGTTGTCTGTGCAACCTTTCTTTTTTTCAATCAACGTATTTGCACCTTTTTGAAAGTCACAAAAAATGGCTTTCATTTTTCTTTCTATTTTTAGTATTGACTGTGTACTTTCAATGACCTACGACTTTGATTAAAGTTGGTGGTCGTGTCTAAACCTTAGAAAACGGCCCGTTACCACGGAGAAGAGAGTGAGCGAGACTCAAACCGGCCAGTTCTCGATCGGCGGTTTTCGGGCGGAAAGAAACCGAATTTCGAGCCGCAAATTCTGTTCTGGGTAGTTGGGCTCTCAAATGTCACGTACAACTAAAAACGTCGGCGAGCATAAATACCCTGTCAGTGTCCCTTCAAGCAATGCAAGCGTGACGTTTTGTATTGCTTCATGTACCAACTAAGTCTGCGTTTGTTGGTCTAAAAGTATGTTTCGGCATCGTCTTTCGCTCAGCTGCCTCCGTAAGTTTCGATTATTGACTCTCCGAGTGTTGTTAAGAAAATTAGGCGCACGGGCATTTTTTAGAGTGTAACTACCACTGCACTGTAAATGTATAAGCTCCATGATAATCACATTGTCCCTGCCTAACCTTCCTCTCCGACGCAAAGTTGCTAGTGTATGTCTTCTTCCACAAGATCTATCATGCTACCCCGTACTTAAAGCAACGTCTTTTCATCCCACCGTTCTACATTGCACCTCGTATTGATCATCACCTCAAAGTTGGAATTTGTAAATATAATACTAATGCCTTTCTACGGTCATTAGTCCCTAAAACTCCTTTGAAATGGAATCACCTTCCAACTTTCGTAATTTATATTGTTGATACCCAGATGTTTATAAATGCTATAAACACTCTTCACTGTCTTGAGCCGCCATGATACCTTATGTACTCAGCCCTTTTGCTTCTTTTTGTGTGTTATTTTGTTACTTCCACTCCTCTCTTTAATGCCGATTGACCCTGAGGGTATTTAAATTAAAAAAATATATATAACGTATATATATAACGTCGTAATTTGTGTGCTGAGTACTGCTTTCCGTTGCTTTTTGCGTTAAATTTTTAGGCCTGCTGCCTGAACGATGTATTGGTGGTTGAGACCTCGTAAGGTGATCTTAATCACCTTTTGTCCCAACCGCCTTGACACCTGCGTCAAAATAAAATATCTAAATCAATAACAAGGTGTAAAGTTGGGCGAGTTGGTTGATGGTCACATTGAATGGGTTAAAACAGCGCAAGACGAAGGACCAGTAAAAGGAAACACACAGACACAGTGCTGACCATGCAACTTTAACCGCGAGTCATTAAAAAACGATACAACAGCCCCCAAATTCATTCTACTCACATTTCTCCCAACCCGTTTTAGATCGAGGAAAGGAAGGGGGGGGGGGGGGGGGGGTACGACGCAGGCTGTGTCAGTGACCTTTCCCCGAAGAATGACGTCCACATTGAGTGCGTCAGAACTTGATTGGCAAGCTGCGTAAGCAATGCCGCCACTCCGCGACTCCGACGGCTCCCAGAGTGAACTGTACGGGTTGGCTGGTGCGGTGCCGCCTCACGCTCTCATACCTGTCACCCCGCGCGGAATGCAATTACTGACTTCCGAATTCTGGGGCCCCGGAGGCTTCATACATAAGGCTGAGCATTTTCGGCCTGTGCCTTTTCAATGGCCAAAGTACAGCTTGGCGCGCTGAAGCGCAATAAAACTGCTCGATTGCCGCGCGTGATGCCTTCGTGCCCTGCCAGAAAAATAACTGAGGTAAATGAAATAGAATTCTCGGAAAATTGTTGTCAAAAGCGCCAAACAACAAGTTTGGACCGCTATCTGTACGAAGACTTCTTAGAAGGCTGGAGTAAGTGTCGCAGGACTCGTGCTTCCGCGGCACTGGGGCAATCCATGCCAACTACACGTGGATCGTCCCAGCGCAGTATGAAAACTACGCGTAGTGCATTTCATTTAATTTTATTACCTCAAGGGCACTCGTTCAAGTGCATTACATGAGGGAGGAAGGCAAACTATGAAATTATATTTCGCGTACACAATATAGTATATTAACTGTACCGGTTCAGTCACAGGAACACTAGTAATGAATAAAACATAAACTCAACGAGCAAAAAGCAAACAATTTTCATAAATATATATATATATATATATATATATATATATATATATATATATATATATATATATATATATATATATATATATATATATATATATATATATATATATATATATATATATATATATATATATATATTGTGTTTCGTTTGTTGAACATATGTTTTTGTGTTTTTCTTTGCTTCATGCAGTTAAAGGGTCGATGCGACGAATTTTGTACTTTGCTCAAATACCGCACGAAACGAAACCTTGACGTTAATGACTTATGAAGCATGCGTTCGTTTTTCATCACACGAAATAGAAGTCGCAGAAAAAATCAAAGAAAAACAAGCAGCGTTCGCCCACACAACTCGCAGCCAGAACAAGCGGCCACGTGATCTGGGGTCTATTATATGCCGCCAATGTTGATCAGCCACGCGCTATAGGTTAGCAAAGCACAGGACACGCACTGAGTTCCAGACATTGTTATGGTTTGGCTATCGTCGTCATTGCAGTGAATAGACACGGGTCACTCCCCGAATGGTTGTCGAGCTATTGACTATCACGATCCCAAATCGAGTGCTTACCCAATGCTTGGGTTCATTCTATGAGCCGCATTCAAGTATCGTCACTGGGTAGTAGTGCGACCGCCCAGGTACGTCATCACGTTTTGCGAAAGAAAGATTGATCGAAAACGCTCGTTTTTGCCCTTGAAATTATACCGCAACAAAAGAGTTTCTTCGTCAGTGGCGTTGCGTGCGAGTATACTTGGGTTCCACTAGTGACAGAAAGCTCGTATAAAGAGAAAAACTTTCCAAGCGAATATTGTGGCACGGCCTTACGCTTAATATAGTTTACTATATTACGCGTATACGTAATATAGTAAACTATAGTATACCATACGCGAAATATAGGTTCATAGATTATTTTCTGCGCATGTTACAAACTATCCTCCTCCGTGTTATGCACTTTAACGAGTGCGAGAAAAGAGAACCAAAGGAAGACGAGCGCGTGGGAGGGTAGGATGGACAGGCAACAGAAAAGAAAAACCACCGGAGAGAATCGTTAGCTTGACATGAAACACTCGTCAGGCCGAAATGGATGCACCGCATTCTGTTGATGGGCCCTCCATCTTCATTCTAGTCGGAATATTGTATCCTAAGTACCGTCATGACCGCGTTGCCCACAGTGAAAGCCACTCAATGCCGCGGCGGTGGCGCTTCGGGCACACTTCCGGTCTGAGGGTGTAGGCGGAAGTCACCAAGCAGGACGGCCATTCCTGTGTTGTTTTGGTAGAAACCGGACTAAAGCCTGCCTTCTCGTCAAAACAGCGCGACTGGGGCGTTACCCAAAGGAGTCGCGAAAGCTGTGAAGACCAGTTTCAATGTGTTTTCTGCCTGCTCGGTTCGTCCGGGGATCCGGTCAAAATGGTCCCGGGCAAAATGGAGCCGGGCAAAATGATCCTGGTCAAAACGGCCCCAGGTGCGAACCCGGACAAAATGGTTCCAGCGTGGAATTATTTCTTTGCTCTTTGCAGACTTTGATATTGACTGATTTCAATGGATGTTAAGACGTAAAAGATTGTTTAGGAATTACTTGTCAAACGCACCGCTAACCTTTTTTTTTTAATATTATTTTACATATGTAGCAGTCGAGTTGTTGGGCTAAGCAGAAGACAGATACAAATTTCAATAAATAAATACTTCTATCCAAAAAAAAAAACAACAAGAAAAAATCGGGAACAAGAACGAGGGGTGCAGAGAGACGGCATTGGCAGAGTTGAATAATAAACAGGGAAAAAAAAACGCGGCACAAGTGCAAGGAGGCAGTGTGGTGTCTGGATCCGTCCTTCTAGAATCTAGACCCTCATTTTTGTGGGTTTTTATTTTATTTTTTCAACACCGGATGCAGCGGCGGTCAATAAAGATGGCACTTTTCCTTTCAGACTCACTTGTACCCCAATGTTACGGTTGGCCAGTTTTTCGGAAGTATGTCCCCCCCAAGCTTTGACACTGAAGCGCGGCCGAAAAGTGAGCTTGCGCGGTATCGGCCACTGTGGTCGTCGGGTGTGACGAGGAGTGTCGCACCATCGGTCCGTCACGGAAGTTGTGTTTTCGCTAGCACTGTGATGTGCCTGGACCAAAAAAGAAAAGGATCGACGCACAAACTCCATAACGCAGTCCCTTGGTAAACTGCGAGACGTTGTGAAGATTGCTGTTTCGTCTCCCCGCAATCAACTCAGAGGCAAGTAAGATTAGTAGGCGCATATATATCTATATATATATATATTTTAAAAATCTGCTAAGCATTATCTCCCAAAACATTGCTCCAGTTTTCGTTTTTAGGCGGCAATCGTTAACTAAGGTAATATTATGCGTCAAATTTATGACTAAAATTTTAAGCAAACAGGGACCTGTTTTATTTATATTTTTCCATCTGGCGTGTTGTTCTCGGCAACTTTAGCCAAAAATGCTTCCCCGGTCAGGAACATGATATGTTTAACGAAATATACCTCGCTTATTGAGGACTTTGCTTTATGCCTCGTGCTTGCATTGTTTAGTTTTATTCATCTTGACTGTGCTTGACTGTCTTGTTCAAGAAAGTTCTGCAAAGTTCAAGCTTCAAGCCAGGGTTGAATGATTGTCGAGCTTTTCCCACGCATTGGTGACCTTAAATACTTTTGAAATTGATAGATACATTATCACAATGAATGTTTGTTATGGCTGTTTCAAACAAGGCCTATGTTGCTTTTGGAGTTGATTTTGTGTTCTTTTTTTATTTCTGGTTTTAAAACGTCGTCCTTCCCGCCCGGGTCTAGGCCAACTCGTCGAAAGCCAACTCGTCGACGGCCAACTCGTCGGCGGCCCATTCGTCGAATAGGCCCATTCGTCATAGGGCAACTAGAGGCCAACTGGTCGCCGCTTTTTTAAAGCCAAATATATATTTTTTTCTTTAAATATTAAAGCATATATTGCCCTATAATAATCTGAGTTCTGTCTTTTATGTGTAACTCTTTCGTAAAAACATGTGTACAGTTGGCGCTCTCCTTAAAAAAACTGACCTCCAGTCTGCTCTTTATTGTCGAAGGTAACAACTTGCCACTTTCGCCACTTTCACGGTGCAGCGGGGCAGTGTCACTACGTCGCTCATGTATCACTGGGGCGCGTGTTAACCTACCCGGCCTACCCGGCCCATCAGTTGAGGCCGCTTCGCGGCGACAGCTTGCGGCGGCTCATTACAAAATTGTCGACCCACCTGGCCCACCCGTTCACGCCATTCGCGGCGACAGTCTGCGGCGGCTCATTACAAAATAAGTAATAAAAAAAGGTGACAAAGGGAAGATCCTGAGATGACACATTTTTCAACTTGTCTAAAGGTTCTCTCCTGTCTTTGCCTTCTTGTAATTTTTCTTTCAATCTTGTAACTTAACAAAGGCGCTGACCCTAGTCCAAACACAAATAAAAATTTAAGTCAAAAAATAAAAAGGAACCACGAACTTTTACCTTGGACCGTCATTCAACCCATTCGACGAATCGCCCTTCGACCAATTTTCCCTTTCGAGAAGTTGCCTTTCGACGAATTGCCCTAATACGAATTGCCCTCTTCGACGAATGGGCCGTCGACGAGTTGGCTGTCGACGAGTTGGCTTTCGACGAGTTGGCCGGATTCCTTCCCGCCCTAATAATTTTGACAATTCGCATATGTGGTTATGAATCTGGGTTTTAATTGCGCTTTAAATATTTGCTTTGCCGTTCTTTTCGAATGGAGTTGATCAACACCAATAAAAGGGGCATGAAGCTGCTTTCCGAGAAATTTCAGTACACGAAACACGCGGCTGTCTCCTCCGGCACTCGGTGGCGCTGCGTGAAACGAACAAGAGGCTGCAAAGGAGCTGTCATCACAGACGGAAGCAATCACGATTCACGACTCTCTGTACCTAATGCGCACTCTCCAGATCCAGCGCTGATGGAGGTAGCCAAGTTTCGGGCAGCCTTGCAGTAAACTGCAATTGAGACGAACGGGCCTCCAAGTTCAATCTACGCCGAAGCATTGCAAAACCTTCAAGAGTCCGTAAGAGCTCGAGTCTCATTCGAAGAAAACTTAAAGTAAAACATCCATCACCAAAGAAGTTCTGTCTATCCGTCAACACCAGCGAGTCTCAACGACCTAGTCATCGATGGTGTGTAGAAGACAACCGCGGCATTGTCACCTGAGCCATTCCTGCTCTACGGTAATGAATCTATAGCTCGCTCGAGAATCGTCGCTTTTGCCACTGCGGAGTGCTTACAGTTGCTTTGTCAAAGCTATACTTTGCTTATGGATGGCAACTTCGCCATGGCGCCCGGGTTATTCCTGCAGCTTTACGTTTTACACGTCGCTTTGGGAGAAACCGCAGTGCCAGTGGTCTACGCTTTTATGGAGAACAAAACCCAAGACTCATACGAGGAACTACTGAACGCCGTGGTTGCCGCTGTGGAAGCGATCACCGGTGTATACCAGATCCAGGTCTTGTCATCACCGGCTTCGAGACTGCTGCTATGAACTCTGCACGAGCTGTGTTTGGGAAAGATGTCATTACACGAGGATGCTATTTTCATTTTCGCCAAAGCACATGGCGAAAAATTCAAGCGCTGTGTATAGTGTTCCTTTATAACGAGAGTGATGTCTTTCGCCTGTTTGTTGGCAAGATGAATGGACTTGAATTTCTCCCCTAGGAGGATATATCGCAAGTGGCATGGAGATGTTTCGGACTAAAACTCCTCCCGAAGCGGAAGACCTGGTTGATTACTTCGACAGTACCTATGCCACCGGTAAGTTTCGCAGAGTACTCACAAGGAAGGGAACGGTGAGGCCCCGAGGATCTGCACCTAAATTTTTTTTTGAGGATTTGGAACATGAACGTCGCAACAATGACCAGCGACCAGAGGACGAACAGCCTCGTGGAAGCCTGAAACAGAAAGCTTTCAAGCATGGCTGGGCACTGCCATCCCACCATTTGGAGGGCGCAGGCTGGGCACTGCCATCCCACCATTTGGAGGGCGCATCGACGCTCTGCAGTCTTAACAATCCTCTGTGGCTACAGTTATGGCCCAGGAAATGGCCGGACATCCACCATAGAAAAGGACCAAAAAGAATCTACAAAGAGATGCAGCAGCGGCTTCTAACTCTGTGCACACGATACGTGAAAAGGCTCCGCCTCATGAACGACTTTTTGAGAGGTGTGGGACATACGAACACATTTCCATATTAGGCCTTCGCTTCAGCAGCATCTAAGTGAGCTATGTAATAAATATGATTATGCTTGCGAATTCAAGTTTCGTTCTCTTTAATATACATTGTTCCTACAAAGCGATCTTTTTTCTGGAAAATGTAACACAGTGGTACGACAGGTTCATTTCAGTGCACCACGTCAAGAACCTGGATTACGTGTATGATAAATATTTGTATTCCGGATATTGTTTTGAAGCTCGATAGCACTAATTTGAAAACCAATTATGACGATAGAAAGATATTGATTACACACGTGGAATGTGTCGGTAGAAATCACGGACCTTCAAGAAATGCATCTACATGATATGGAAAGATGGGATTTAAAATGTGTTTCAAATGATTATTAAAAGAATGTTGATATTCTAATTAAACGTGCGTCGAAATGTATTTCGGAGCGCCAAACAATTAAAGCTATTAAGAGGGCTGTCGCGAAGATGAATGGGTATAATGCAAGCGAGCGCTGACTTTATTTTCATGCGGTGCTGAGATGCACTATTTCGTCAACGGGGCAATCGAAACAGAAACCATGCCATTCGTCTCTATGACCAAAGAGTTTCCATAGTACAACGCGCGCAGTGTTGCAACAGTGTTTTTTTTCGGAAGTCGTCTGTTAATGAAGAAAGAGCTCACACAAGCGAAACAAAAATACAATAATAAAACGCTCAAAATATTGTGTTTTTAACTGCCCGCTCGACTTCCGAGTTATACAACATATAACCGCACCCCACTGAAGAAGACGGGAAAACTAGAAGGTTGGCTTTGCCATAACCTTCATTTCTGGCTTTCTCAAGAGCTATACTGAACGTATAAATAATAAATATCATGCCAGAAAAAGTAAAAACCTGAGTATTAAGAAAATGTCATTAGCTTGGGTAGCTCAATAAATTTTAAAACAAATATGTAAGCTTAAGAAAACACCCTGTATACACTCTAAAAAAAGCCCGTGCGTCTACTTTCCAGCACAACACTCGGAGAGCCGATCACCGCAACTTACGGAGGCAGCTCAGCGAATGACGATGCCGAAACATGTTTAGACCAAAAACCGCAGTCTGAGTTGTGACATTAAGCAATGCAAAACTTCACGCTTGCATTGCTTAATGTAACAACTCAGACTGAATATTTTGGTCTAAACATATGTTTCGGCATCGTCATTCGCTGAGCTGCCTCCGTAAGTTGCGGTGATTGGCTCTCCGAGTGTTGTGGGGGAAAGCAAACCCACGGGCTTTTTTTTAGAGTGATATATATTATATAGTATTTGTTGGCTTCACCAACGTGATTGCTTCGGTTGCATTGCTCCAGGGCTAAAAAAAATAGCAGGAGTGGTTATGTACAGTGTGGCGATCGAAGCCAACGCGGGCGGCCCTCTGGCCGGCAGCGACTTCTTCCAGGCGGCCGTGGCAGGACGCCAGCTATAATTGGGGCAGCGCGTACATTGCAGCTGGTCGATGGTCTCCGCGGAACGACTTATACGCACGGAGTAATGGCGGTCGCGGGCATACAGATGACCGTTGAACGCGCCAATTGCTCTGCCCAATGTCTGCTATTAGCTGCAGGGGCAAGACGCGAAAGAAATGGCATAATTCGGCAAAATGAAAGCAAACAACTTCCGGGACGTGGGCAGTGGAAGCTTCTCTATTACAACATTTACCACTACACCAGTGTCGCCAGATTGGGCTATATATAGCTAAGCTGTATACTTTCCCGCTTTAACGGAAAAAGACCTATAAACATCCGCCGGTGTCGAAAAGAAAAAATTGGTTAAAACCGAAAAAACAAAAACGGTTTTTAAATATTTTCGTACAAGCGGCAGTATTTTTTTCCACCGAAAAAATTTTGTGTAAACGTTTCTCAAAATTGTTCATATTTTTTCTTAATGGTCGTCGTTTAGGTTTTCCAAGGTCTCTTAGTAATCGAGATGTGTTTTTCTATCAGTGCTCACTACTTTGACCATCAGTTTATGTCCTCAAAAGGTTGTCCTCATTATGCCCTTTTGTAGATAGCCTCCTCTGTGGACTTAGTTGGGGGGTTGGAAGCGTCTTTCATATTGTGTGGGTCGAAGCGCGTCCGAAAGCTGTATCCGCCAGACTGACCAGTACTGTCCTAAGGCTCTTTAGACATTTTGGGAATTCACGCGTCTACCATAAATGTAGAGCGCGCGCTCTCGATATTGCGCGCAGTTAACAGGAAGGAGCGGGCGGGAATGACAGGTGCGAGCCTTGGAATGTATGCATGCATATATAAGTGATGAAGTGTGAAGAATATTGTGTATCAGGTGTAAATGAAAATTGAACCGTTTCTCGTCTTGATAGTTCGTTTCTATTTACAATTTTCTCTGTCGATAATAGCCCTTCCAAGAGTCTGCACGAGACAATTCATCGAGAAGCACCGGTATTCTGGAAATAAATAGACACCGAAAAACATCCGCCGAGTTTCGACATATATAAACGCCGGAAAGTATACAGCCTATATATAGCCAAATGTGTCTACCTATTTTTCTTGTTGGCGTTGCTATTTGGTGGTTGACTATGTGGCCATTTTTGGGGCTATTTCTGGGGATGCGGCGAACGTTTCTCGAACACCAGAATCGACGTCGAAATTTCAAATTCAGTTAGTCAATTTTGAACCTTCTCATCAGTTTCGAACAAAATGTTTTTTTTTGTTTTCTTTTTTATCTTGGCTAGTTGAGAGGAGAGAGGAATGAGAAGACTCCAAACTTGTACAAACTTCGGGGTTTTCACAATGCGCAGAGAAGCAATGCTTGCGGAGTTCAAGCGGTGGAATAACTCAGTGGAACAAACCAAACAAACAGATCGCACTGTTACCATTGGTCCGGTAGAGCATCTTCTACACCCTAATAAATGCCTGCGCGTCTGCTTACCCGCAAAACACTCGAAGAGCCAATCTCTGCAATCTACGTAATCACCTTAGCGAAGGATGAGGCGGAACATCTCATAACACCTCAAAATTAAGTCTGCGCCGTGGCATTACGCAAAGCAAGCATGGCGCTTTGCAATGCGTAATGCCATAGCGCAGATTTCATTTTTAGGTCTAAACGGATGTTCCGCCTCATCATTCGCTGAGCTGATTTCGTAGATCGCAGAGAATGGCTCTTTGAGTGTTTCACGGGTAAGTAGACACGCAGACATATCTTAGAATGCACCTAGTCTTAAACTGAACTCCCCAGAGACTGCTTTGGTGTCCATCGTCAGGATCCTTAGGCATCTAAGTTCGTACAAATAAGATGTCCGCAGCTTCACCGTAAACAATTGACTTCCTTCCAGTCGTTGCCCACCCCAAGAAAGGTCAATACCATCAGAAAGAGCGTGACACGGAATGGTGGAAACTCATATTCTACACAAAGAAAAAGAGGCGAGTGGGATATTGGTAAGGACCTTAGATATTGGGGATGATGGTGTGCAACACCCAGTGTTTTGACCGTTCTGCTTCTTTATTTTGTGCTTTTACGGTATGATTATATCTCTCCGGCTTCACAAATAAATCTGTCTGTGTGTTTTGTACATACTTTTGAAACCCTACAAAGGAAGTGTCAGTCTTGTACAGACATCTTCCGAAGCTTTTTTCGGAAACTTCGCACAAGACATACTGTACACAAAATATGGAGCATCTGAGAGTTGAAAAAAAGATAATGTAACGTGCTTTCCATGTGTGTGAACAATTGCCAATAAAAGGCTTAAAAAATCATTGTTTTTAGTCTTGGCTATTTTGGCTTAGTTAGGTTATACCTTCCAGCCGTTTGGCCGTTTTTGTCTGGGACCACCTGACAACACTGCACTACACCCCGCGCAGCCGCGGGGTAGGTTGATGGATAGGATGAAAAGAATGTGGAGGGCAAGTTCGTCTGCTTCTTGCGCAGGGGGTAGCGGTGAGGTCAGAACGCCGAGCCCTGATTGGCTGATCGCGACCCCCTGACTGAGCGTCGTCTGCTCCTTTGCAACGTCGTCTTCTCGCAACGTTGTCTGCATCTGTCTTACCTTTCCTGCGACTTTCGGAAGTGCAGGTCTTTACGAGCGAGCTCGACTTCGCCTTTCAGAGAGGGCAGACGAAATAACTCGAGCGGTACATTGCTTTTGCTGTTTACAAACATGAGCTGCCTCCTGCGTCCCAAGCGACTTCCGGTCGTTCCGTGCTTGCGAGCCTGTCGAGCCTGCTTATGTCACCAGTGCTGGAAAGCATAAATGCTACACGTACATCAAACTTGGAGATTTAACGAGGGCCCTCGGCTGGACAATTTAACGTCTTAAAGGAGAGAATTTGGTTTACAAGAATATTCGAAAATGTTTAACAGATCTCGAGCTTTTCCGTTCTCTGGGCGTTCACCTGGAGAATTGGTGGTTAAACGTTTCATCGACATTTCAAGCAGCGGTATTACGCTGGGCTTTGTTCATTCTTTTTATGAACCGGAAGTTATCTGGGACGTCCAAGACTGGAGCACCGCCTGGTGGCGTTTGCCATGAAAAGGGTCTATACTCCGTTTCACATTATGTTGTACCGCAGCGAAGGCTAGAAGCGCGAGCTCATAGCGTTGGCAGCAGTTCTTAGTGCACGAGAGATTGTGCCGCCGTGACGTGCCCTAGAGCAAGGAGCTCGCGCTTGTAGCTTTCCCTGCGGTACATCATAAGGTGAAATAGAGTATAACAACTATACTTCGTTTCACTTTATCTGCGAGCGAAGCCAAAGCTAGAAGCGCGAGACCAGCGCTTTTTGCGTTTCTGCCCAGCTCGCGCGCTCGAGCAAAGCCTGAAGGCACGGAGCTTTCGTGCTCGCGCTTCCAGCTTTGCCTTCGCTCGCACATAAGGTGAAACGAAGTATAGCAGGCGCGTATCAAGGAGAGAAGTCAAAGGACTCACTGGCAAAGTGTCCCGAGACGCGGAGGTTTGTGTGCTAAGAACCGAGAGTGAGCGTGTTAGTGTCCGCAAGTTCCCTCCCGAATACTTTTTCCCTCCTTTCGTGTGCGGAGTCTCTTTAACGGCGTCGGCGGGTTGGCGCGGTTGGCACAGTTAACGTCGTCTGCTTTACGTCTGCTAGTCAAAGCGATGGCTGCTTTACTTTTCTTGCGTCTGTCGGAGATTCATCGCTTTTTCACCGGCGAGAACGCGGCCTTCGAAAAAGGCGAAAGGAAATACCTTGAAAGATACGTCCTTTCTTTTGAGGTGAAGGATTTCACTAGTTGCGAATGTTAAGGCGTCGTTTAAGAATTGTAGCTACGCGGTAAAGATGACGCTCTCCGATAAAGGTGGCATTTTAGAGAGTCACTGTGAGCGCCCACGCGGGGCCGCAAAGTGCAGCCACATGGTGGCTACCGCACTTTACGCGGCTCTAAATGGACTGTCCGAGACGGACCTTCTACAGCAGTGGCTGCAACGCCCCAAGAGCAGCATGCCGCGGCAGGTCGCTCGCTCAGGTAAGAAGTAAACACCATGTTCATCGCTATGTTAAAACGTTTAGTTGCACGAGTTTCGTGAATGGTACCTCGCGTTTAATGAGTTGTTCAAAGATAATCAGCTAAAACAGATGACAGCCGATGTAGTGGCTGTAAATGAACAAATACGGCTGTGCGATGGGTACTGTGAGCACATCATAGCCCAAAAGTGCTCGATCGCTGCTTGTTGTCACAACTTTCTCGCTCGACTAAAAGGCTGTTGTCAGTTAGCGTATTGGGGTATGTATGTGTGGCGTAAACTCAAGTGGCAAGAGTTTGAAAACCTGTGTTAATCTGTGGAAGAGAATCCGAGCAAGATCGATCGAGGTACCCGAGCGGCGTCGAACGTATCGCGGAAGTTATGTCGTAGACTCGTTGACACCAAGAAGTAATTATTGTTATAAGGCAATTAAATGCAAAGGTGCAAGCGAGCTGGACAAGAATGACGAAAATAACCTCTGGAGAAGGGGAACAAGAGGGACAAAGGTCAAACACAAATCTTTTTCGAAGGCCGCGTTTTCATCGGTGAAAAAGCGGTGAATCTCCGAGAGACGCAGGAAAGGTAAAGCAGCCATCGTTTTGGCTAGCAGACGTAAAGCAGACGACGTTAACTGGGCCAACCGCGCCAACCCGCCGACGCCGTTAAAGAGTGAGGAGTCTCGCCGCACACGAAGGAGGGAAAAAGTATTTAGGGGGGAACTTGCGGACACTAACCACCCTCACTCTCGGTTCTTAGCAAACAAACCTCGGCGCCTCGGGACACCTCGCCCGTGAGTCCTTTGACTTATCTCCTTGATGCGCGTCTGCTAGTTGTTAGATAAAAACAACGTACCGCTCGAGTTATTTCGTCTGCCCTCTCTGAAAGGCGAAGTCGAGCTCGCTCGTAAAGACCTGCACTTCCGAGAGTCGCAGGAAAGGAAAGACAGACGCAGACGACGTTGCGAGCAGACGACGTTGCAAAGCAGCAGACGACACTCAGATAGGGGGTCGCGATCAGCCAATCAGGGCTCGGCGTTTTGACGTCACCGCTACCCCCTGCGCAAGAAGCAGACGAACTTGCCCTCCGCATACTTGCTTCCCAGCGACTACATCCAGGAGTATATTTATTTTAAGCTATCGACGTTTATTGAAGCAACACTTGTTTTCCACTCTTGTAAGGACAAACAATGCCACCAACTGAATCTAGCTGAACAATAATCAATTGATACACGCGCATTCTTCTGAATCTGGCACACGTTCACACCCGGATATTATTTATTTTTATTTTCGAGAAATAGAAAACACTAAAATTATAAGGTTCGAATTCAGAATAATTGGGAATCGAACAAAAATAATCTCCGATAGACTCCAAATCCTCCCCCCCCCCCCCCCCCCCCAAAAAAAAAGCCTTTTTAGTTTTTTTTTTTTTTTTTTTTTTTTTTACTTTGACGAAAAATAAACTTCGAAAACTACAATACTGTTTCCCGGGCACTTGAAATGCCTTCAAAACGGACTCCCTCAAAATTAGTGAAATCAGCTCGCGATCTCGACTCCGCGCTGCAGGTTCGCTATAGCCCTTTTGACGGCAGAGTATTTTTGTTTTCTTTCAGAAGGTTATTCTGGTGGTTTTGTTTTGTTTTCAAACTAATATTATAAAAAAAGAACTGATGCACATGTTTTTTTTTTGTTTTTTTTTTTTTTAATCTAGTGGAAGCACGTACATGTGTAGGGGCTTGCAGCGACAACATCGTCTTCCTCGCAACACGTTCCCCCGAGCCGCGGAGGCGGCTGGCACGCACCGGAGATATCTGACACCAGCTCGGGGGGCCCGGATGCGGGCCAGACGGCCAGACCTCCGTGAGGGTAAGCTAAACAACTCAAGTCGCCCCCACGACAAGAGAGGAGAGAAGAGGAGAGGCCAGACGACTTCTGAGCAGCGCCCGGTTAGGACGCATGAACATTCCTCGCTTTCTTAATCTCGTCATTCTTGTGTAATCCTTCAGAAAAATAAAGCGTGTTCAGTAGAACATTAAATGTATCTACACATGGCTTGCAAGGTGTTCAGGTTTGGAGACATCAAATGAAAATATCGAAGGCGAAAAACTGTCCCCTTTCTTCCATTAGGTTTCACTGTGACGCGACCGCTTCCGCGACATTCCGATTGTTGCAGATTCCAAACCGGGGGCACTTTACGGAGATTCTCCATCGGGCGGTAAGCTCTCATCGTCTGAATTCAATTCTGAGAAGCGTTACAATTCTGAATTGGAAGAGCCGGCGCTCCAATAGACCGATCACACGAAGCATTCCACGCATGTGTGACGCCGCCATAACTGAAGTCGCCGGGAGACAGGCAGTCTTGGGTAAGTTACTTTTAAAAAGTAATTCGTTACAGTTACAGTTACTTCCAGAAAAAAGTAGCGAAGTTACCGTTACAGTTATTTCAACAAATGAGTAACTCGTTACAGTTACAGTTTCTTTTAAAAGGTAACGACGTTACTTTTCAGTTACGTTTCTAGAACACAAAATATTTAGGAAAACTAGAGAGCGCCTCTCACCAAGTTTTATTTCATAAAATTAAAAAGTACGCTTTTTACTTCATATTGTAAGTTTGCGGCAGTTGCTTCTCGAAAGTAGTGTCTGAAAGTTTCCCTCGTTTGATGGCGAACACGTCCCTGCCCTTGCTGAACAAGCGCTCACCTGGCGCGCTGGATGGAATTGCTGTGTTGTGTCGCAGGAACAGGTTTTTGATTGCCGGGTAGGCGTTGAGGCAACAGATTGCCGTTTCCTGCGGTCAAGTTGTTATCAACCACCTTCACCACAGCAAAATACTTCCTGTACGACGGCCATGGTAGCTCCCTTTTGTTCTCATCAACATTCATATTCATGGTAGCACCAGCACATTGCTGGCTTGTTGAAGGTTGCGCTGAGTTCATAGAGTCCCTGAACATATTTCAGTTTGTACCCGGCAAGCCAGAAACAAACCCCACGCAAATAGCAGTAAATATTTCGTTGACTGCTGGCACCACGCCGGAGTAGTGGCGCTAATCGAAATACGAAAAATGCGCAGTGCCCTCCGCGTGTATTGTGGTTTCACGGTTGATTCACCCGATTAAACAGCGTTTGCGCAGAAAAAAAGAACACCCGCAACAGAGATAGTGATTCAAGATACTAAGATGGAAGTGTTCAGTCACAAAGTACGAGCGCGTGCGTAACGATAACTAGATTCTCTTTTTCAAGAACGTATTCCCAAGTTTGTGCAAGGTCAACATGACACTCCAAATGTCCGAACAGATACTTTAGAAAGTGCAAGGGATAGCTAGATTGTACTCGTTCAATGATATATTATTCATAAAAACTGGAAAGTGACGACAAATGTAACGTCGTTACTTTCATCGTTGCCTCAGAAAAAGTAATAGAACTACAGCTACAACTCATATTTTTAAAAAGTAACTCGTTACAGTTACAAGTTACCAAAAAACGTAACGAAGTTACAGTAACGCGTTACTACCCAAGACAGACAGGTGGCAGTGCACGCACGAGAAAGCCAGAGCCGTTTATTGAGAGTTTGGCCATACATAGGCTTGAATAGGCGAGCATCTCGGGGCCAACCACAGGCCGCGAAACAGCCCCTAGCGGTGGTCGTGTGCCCTAAATATATGACACGACTAATTTAAGTCGTTTTAGCGTTGCTAGAGTGAAAAAGTATAACCCTCAGTGATTGAAAACTTGGCGCATGTGAGGTTTTCGTCACGTCCATATTCAACCGCAGAATGAACGAACGTGCGCTCCAAACCAGGGCCTACTTGCTAAACTCCGTTTCACCTTAAAGGGGCGATGCAACGATTTTTGTATTTTGCGCAAATACCGCTTAGAACGGGTCCCTGACGTTAATGACCTGTGAAATACCCGTTCGTTTTTCATCACACGTAATCGAAGTCGCAGAAAAAATTAAAGAAAAACGAGCAGCGTTCACCTCCTCAACTCGCAGCCAGAACAAGCGGCCACGTGATTTGGAGCCGATTATATGCCGCCAATGTTGATCATAGCCATGCGCTGGGGTTGGCAAGGCACAGGACACGCGCTGAGTTCCAGACATTGTTATGGTTCGGCTGTTGTCGTCATTGCAGCGATTGGACACAGGACACTACCCGAATGCTTCTCGAGCTAGTAATGATCACGAACCCAAATCGAGTGTCCACTCCATGCTCGGGTCCAATCTATGAGCCGCATTCAAATATCGTCACTGGGCGGTACTGCTACCGCCCAGCTACGTCATCAGGTTTTGCGAAGGAGAGATTAAATGAAAACACTCGGTTTTGTCCTCGAAATTACAGCGCAACAAAGAAATGTCTTGGTCAGTGGCGTTGCGTGCGAGTATCCTTGAGTCCCACTATAGACCTTTCCAATGTTTACAAAATCACAGTCCAGCGTGCGATCTTCACAGCCCAGCACGTGCGTGTTCGTCGCTTCGGAAAGCGAGCAAAGCACGCGCCATACGCACGAACGCTCAAAATGGCACCGGCCACAAGCTCGTTTTTGGAAAGGTCTATACTTCGTCTCACCTTAGTATGGACTATTGTTAGCCGCGCGTGCTAAAAGCGCGAGCTAGTCGCTTTGAATGAAGCCGCGGCGGCTGCACGAGCGCTCGTGTAGCAAGTGCTCTAGTCAAGGCAGTCAAGGCTGGCCGCCCGCGCTAGCGCAGCCTTCGCGGTTAGTCCATGCTATACTCTGTTTCACACTTAAGGTCCGTTCACACTCTTGCAACCGAGTACGACCGAGAGAGACCAGACGATCTCTTAGGACCAGCTCCGCTGCGACGCATCCGGTCCTAAGAGGTCGCAAGAGGCTTAAAAACCGGTCTGGTCTCTCTCAGTCGTACTCGGTTGCAAGAGTGTGAACGGGCCTTTAGCGTGCAACGCTGTGAAAGCTACTGGCGCGAGCGCGTGGCTTCATCTATGGTTTTGTTTGCGCGAGAACTCGTGCAAATGATCAACGAGATCAAGCCCCCCGCTCGCGCCAGTAGCTTTGACAGCGTTGCACGCTAAGTATGAAACAGAGTATAGGGTGAGACGAAGTATAGTTACAGTGTACTAGAATACTTGTGTAGTGTTGGGACCGTAGGGGCTCGCCTGAAGCGCGTGGTATTGATCGCGACAGGTGTCGACACCGGCGTGTTATCCAGAAGGCGTGCGCACGCGCGGCTGCACGCGCGAAAATATGAATCTTTGATGCCGCTTTGGGGGAGTGGACATAGGATTTCTGACACAGCTACGACCTGCCAGCGTTCGTACCGCGGCGTCAATTAAGCTGCGGCACGATCGTTAGCAACATGATGCGACAATGTATTGGACGGTACAAGCTAGATTACCCTCCCTTTACATAAAAACAACTGCGACTTTAAAGAAGCGCATTGCAAGTTGTTTCAGCGTAGAATTAGCTGCGACTTTCGGCTTGTTGGATGGTGAGCATTTTAAATGAACTGCCCATTTCCTTGGTCGCAAAGGCAGAACATTAGATATTTCAAAGGGATATCTAAAACTCGGAAGCAGTTTTTTTTTTTTTCCTATCTTATTTTATAATGGAACGAAACGGCACATACTAAAAGTCCGAGATTCTTTTAGTATGTTTTTAATACCCTAGGTTAACTTCTCTGTGTTCTTCTCTGCCCGTCTTCTTTTTCTTGACCTTAATCAGCTCGCTTCACTTGTCACTCATTCTTGTGTTCATTTATGCGACGAACCACCCAAGCGACGGTCGCAAAGGGGTGAGAATCTTTCATTTTTTCATGGCTGCCACGACCATTCGAGGACCACCCGACGTTCACTTGTAAGAAATGCCGTGACAATTTTTATCGCGCGTTTTAACATTAAACTTCAATTGTAAGCAGTGAGAGAGTGCAGGCGAGCTGGTAATTAATCGACATCTTGTAAACCCTGAGATGGGGAACGATAAAAAAACGGACGAACACTTGTTGTGTTTGTCCGTTTTTTTATCGTTCCCCACCTCAGGGTTTACAAGATGTTGAACTTCAGTCCAAAAATTGAGACAACGTGGGCTGAACAAGTAATGCTTTATAAGATTCGAAGAAAACAAGCAACTATTTCCACATCATTTTGAGCAGAAAACATGAGCAGACGTAGATCAGGCAAGGAAAAAATTTTAATAGTTTACAGCACGGCATTGAAATAATGGTCACAATGTGCAGCGCATACATGGTTACAATATGCGGTGCATTATCCTCTTGAGAGTAAACCATCTGAAACCCACACGCTCTTAAGAATACATTTAACCGACAGCTGCTTTCTGACAACCAGGTAAGTCTCGCCTGAGCTGGGTATTCGAAGGGAAAGACCCATGGTTCCACAGGGGGCGTTTCTGGTTCACGCTGACATACAGGGTGTTTTTGTTTTATTCTTTACATAACTTTACATATTTTACAAAAGAAAAGGATGTCGGCAAATATGTGGATGCCGTCTTTCGTTATATCTGTAGGGCTCGGTGGACAATAAATGGGTGAATAACCGCTGCAATGTTTTATAATTAACCAAAATCTGTTTGTTAACTTGTTAATTAACGGCTTAATTGGTCATGGTGCAACTGCAGTTTTAAAAGAAGTCATTATTAAAGGGAAACAGAATTCCGACAATTCGCGAAAAGGCAACGAGGTTCGCGAAATTTATCGTAAATGTTTGCTTTTCTTCGCTTGATTCAGAAACCGCGTTATGAAAATAATACGGATAATAGTGACTTAGTCGTCTTGATGTGTGGCGCCGGCAAGTCCACCGAAGACACGCTGTCGAGTTAGTGACGAGGGGACAGAAACAACTGTGTCATTCTTCTACGCATGAATATCAGCACGATCTCATTCGCGCTTTCAGATCGCGGTTTTTTAATTAAAGGGGCGATGCAACGATTTTTGTATTTTGCGCAAATACCGCTTAGAACGGAATCCCTGACGTTAATGACCTGTGAAATACCCGTTCGTTTTTCACCACACGCAATCGAAGTCGCAGAAAAAAATAAAGAAAAACGAGCAGAGTTCACCCAGAGAGTTCACCCCCTCAACTCGCAGCCAAAACAAGCGGCCACGTGATCTGGAGCCTATTATATGCCGCCAATGTTGATCATAGCCATGCGCTGGGGTTGGCAAGGCACAGGACACGCGCTGAGTTCCAGACATTGTTATGGTTCGGCTGTTGTCGTCATTGCAGCGATTTGACACATGACACTACCCGAATTATCCTCAGGCTATAGATTGTCACGAGCCCAAATCGAGTGCCCACGCAATGCTCGGGTCCAATCTTTGAGCCGCATTCAAATATCGTCACTGGGCGGTACTGCTACCGCCCAGCTACGTCATCAGGTTTTGCGAAGGAGAGATTGAATGAAAACGCTCGGTTTCGTCCTCGAAATTACAGCGCAACAAAGGATTTTTGGGGTCAGTGGCGTTGCGTGCGAGTAACCTTGAGTCCCACTAGTGCCAGTAAGCTCGTGTAAAATGAAAAACATTCCAATTGAATATCGTTGCACCGCCCCTTTAAGCGAAGAAAGGCAAAATTTTAGCGATGAATATATCAGGACAGAACGAGCGGGTTGGTAGAGATAACTAAGCTTGAGGAAGAAAACGAGAAGGGACGGACAAACAACACAAACGAGTGCCTTGTTGCTTTCGTTCAAAGCTCGTTGTTTGTTCGCGAACTTTCTAAATTGAGTTGGCCTTTAATAATCGCTCCCTTTAAAGCTGCAATTGAAACATGGCCCATTAAACCGTTCATTAACCCTTTACCTACCGCAAAAATTAAAAAAAAATTGAAAATACCGATTTTTTTATGTGCCCTATACTCTGTTTCACCTTGTGTTGTACCGCAGGAAAGGCTACAAGCGCGAGCTCCTTGCTCTAGGGCACATATCGGCGGCACAAGCTCTCGTGCACCAAGGGCAGCTGCCAACGCTATGAGCTCGCGCTTCTAGCCTTCGCTGCGGTACAACATAAGGTGAAACGGAGTGTATAAAATCGCAGGACCGACACGTGCACCGCTCAAAGTAAAAAAAAAAAAAAGCGGGCTGCGCAATTTTTTTCTGGATAACTCGACTACAGCGCCGCCACGAACTGTCAATACACGCGCCCTCACGAGCTCCCGTTGCCGAGCCGCTCCGGTCCCAACACTACCCAAGTATTCTAGTACACTGTAGTATAGTGCCAGTAAGCTCGTGTAAAGTGAAAAACATTCCAATTGAATATCGTTGCACCGCCCCTTTAAGTTGTACCGCAGACAAGGCTAGAAGCGCGAGCTCGTAGCGTTGGGAGCTGCTCTTGACGCACGAGAGCTCGTGCCGCCGAGATATACCCTAGAGCAAGGAGCTCGCGCTTGTAGCCTTTCCTGCGGTACATCATAAGGTGAAACAGAGTATAGAAACAGCGTTTTAGCTGAGACTGGGAGAAAGCAAGCACTGCCAAAGCTAGCGCACGAGCTGAGCGGGACTCAATCCACGTCTCGAGACGGTCGCGCGCTCCAGCCTTTACACTGTTTTCTTTCAGCCAGCCTCAGCTAAAACGCTGTTCTACCAAGCAGGCCCAGAGCAAACTGTCAGCGAGACGCCGAGATCGAACGCTTCTATTTCACGCTTTGAATGTCGTTTTCAACATTGTGACGTCGTGGTCTGCTGATTGGTTGACGCTGTGTCGCCCTTTTAGTTTACACACTAACCGGGGGGGGGGGGGGGGGGGGGGCAGTATTCGGCGCTGGCGGCGGCCTTTGCTCCGCCTATTGGCCAAACTCTCCCAATATACGGCTCTGGAGACAGCTCGTGCCGTCTCATGCTCTCTCCGAACAGACCCGCATCGGAGTTGTTGCCCGTTCAGAAAGGCTACTGTTATCATGGCATGTCGGCAGCGGCGGCGTAATGAAACTGGCTTGTGAGATCGCTCCATACACCTTTTCCGCAAGGGCGCAGCCATTTTTAATATCGTCACGTCTGGTATGCGGTAAAATATCGTTTTGATACCTCCACGCGCTGGATGGTGTTTACGAAAAATGCGTGATTGTCACACATCGTTGTTTTGCCTCACCTATATTTTCTCGCATATTCTAGGTTGAACTATTTTTTTTTCGGCCCGCATACCAGGTACGGAACCCACGTGACTGAGAACGGCAGGAAACAGAAAATGTCTATTGCCACTACCGCAAGAGCAGCCGACATGCGAAGCGACCGCCTCGCGCGAATACCGGAACTATAAATAGCCCCAGCAGAGTGAAACACCCTGCGAATATAGAGATTACAGTTCGCCAAAGACGTAACAAATAGCAACACCTCCCGCATTGCGCGTCGTGGTTTCGTGGTTAGGCAAGCATTTACAGATCTGTAGTCGTCGACGACCCGACGTGCATGTACGGCGACAAGCACAAAAGGGTTAAATGAGCTTGTTCTCAAGCCCTTGTAAGAGCCCGTGAGACAGGAGCATTAACGTTTACACGGGGGTGAGGGGACTAGATTCACTGACATTAAGAAACGCGGGAAGGTGGTGCGTGTGGAATACCTTGTTCTTACCCCGCAGTTCATACCAAATTAAACGATAAGGACGCTGGAGAACGAATCGCAAAGCAAAAAGCGTCGACATAATAGGTCGGGTTTCGTGTTTTCGGATGAATCCGATAAACCCCGAAAAACACTCGCCGGTAAAATTTTCGTCAGTTCGTATTTATACGAAAAACCTCAAATTTCGAAGTCACATGGCAAAATAAAAAACAAAAACAAAAAAGTTTTGAGAAAACAATTGTTGCACCAGATGGTTAGTGACCCCCCCCCCCCCCCCCCCACACACACACACATACACACAAAAAAGAAAAAAAAAAACAATTCCGTTTTTTTTTTTTTTTAATTCTGGGTTATTGACAAAAAAATGTTTCCAGTTTATTTTGTCCAGGCTCGTTCAGTACAATGGGCCAATGTCCTTTTGAATCCGGACCACGACAAAAGGCACTGATCCATGGTTTCCGGGTTGGACCCTACTATTTGGCCTTCTTATAGCGAGGAGGGGTTGTGTTTTTATTACAGTTAAAGGTCCGAACCTGCAGATTTCATAGGTCGAAGAGGGCCGCTGAAGGTTTTATGCGTGTTTGGCTATTTCAAAGTAGCGACGTGTATTGAAGTAGCACTTCTTTTCAATATTTGTCGTGCGACAGTTAGTACTGCCAATCGCAAGGGCACAAATACGAAATGGAGCCGCAGAAATATCTTTCAATACCGGGGATTTTTTTAAAATTTAGTGTACGTTTTGTTTGGACATTTTCTTTTTCTATTTTGTATTTTGAAAAAAAAAATTAAAACAGAGTAACATTCAACTCTGAATTTCAGAAAATTCGGAATCAGCAAAAATAAATTTCGATAAACTCCGATTTTCCAGCGGAAAATAAACTCCGGAAAACACCAACACAGATAAGAAAGCCTAAGTGATGAATTTCCCTGCCTCCCTAAAGAAGGCCACAGTTGGGCGGAAATAGGACAGAACTACGGCGTCATCGTTAGGCTAGGAATCCTGTTCTCACTGATTGGACACGACCCCCAGCCGAATGGTGACGCCATAGACGTCTCGTGTCAAATCTCTGTCCTTCGTTGGCTTTCTTCAGTGACGCAGAAAACTTTAGCATTTAAACGTTCTTATCTTGGAGGTGTTAAAATCACTCTCCAATTTTCACAAAACATGAGCTTAGGCGTGAACAGAGTATAGGCACTGTCAACATGGGCAGCGCAGGGCGTGGCGCCCATAGTTTCCCATGTTGACAGTGCCTATACTCTGTTCACGCCTAAGTTGACAGAACGGTGAAGGCTGTGCGGTCGTTTGACCAGTCGTGTAGTCGCACCGCTTGATCTCGCTCAGAGGGGGGTCAGGTGACGAAAAAGAGGCGACTGACTGGTCCGGCATGCGCGTACAGCTCCCACCGCACTACCATCTTAGGTGTGAACGGAGCGTATGGAACATGACGGAACAGTATGGTGCTTGCACGAATGCACGTCGGTGTGCAGCGTCAATTTATATCTCGAGTTTTTAATTGATTGTCTTTGAGTTTGCAGCGCGAGCATGGGATCGACCCGTCTCCAAGCTATGCACGTATACGTTGAGAATATCGCATCTGAACACGCGTTTGGACGACAAAACAAAGCACGTTTCAAAATCACGGTAGACGGCCGATGGCCACTAGAGAGTTACCGTTTTTGCACGTCCGATATACGGTATACGACGGGCCCTCCGGTACGCACTCCGCATATGGGAAACTTCTGTGGGAGCGCAAGCGCAGTTCGTACCGGATAGGATGTGCCGAAAACGGTTCCCTACAACTTTCTACTCACAGGGCAGACAACTGCAGGGAGGAGTTGCCCTGCCTCCAGCAGGAGCTTCCTACCTTCGACATGGCTTCGACGTCTCGGGAGTCTCGAGCGTGCGCGAGCACACAAAGCACGATGGAAGGCACGAAGCGCGTGCTAGAAGCAGGGCGTTCGAAAGACACGCCCTGCCGTTCTCACTCTGTCAGTGACTAGAGACCGTTCCAGAAAAGAGCTTCTGGCCGGTGCCATTTTCAGCGCTAGTGCCTATGGGTTCGTGCATAGCCTCTTTTATACTCGCAAAGCCTGGCAGTTCGACGACGGAGCCAAAGACTGCACGATCGCAGATTTGGAGTGCGAGGATCTGGTAGCACAGAGTATCAAAGAGCCATTTCTCAGGAAACCTGTACGTCAGCGGACAGCTTTTGCAGCGGCGAGGACCCGAAACACACTTGTTCGTTCGGGAGAAGTGTGTTTCGGCGTCTCGCCGCAGCGGGGCGCCAGTCACGTGGCTCTCCTCTCATCCATTGTCTGCCGCTCACCCTTTTCCATTTCAGCGGCCGCTTCTCATGGCGATCTGCCAGGCTTTGTCAGTATATAGACCTTTCCAGCGGCAGTCTCGAACGAAGCGACCGGGCAAAAAATGCTGAGTCACTGAGCTGTGGACGCATGCGCAGCGTCCGATATACCGCACAGCAGATCAACAGCGCATGCTTGGAAGGCGTTCCACAGCCCAGCAGACAAAGATGGCAGCGCGCAGGAGGCGATTTCTGCAAAGGTCTATAGGAGGCTATGGCACATGCTTTGCTCAATTTCTCAAACCACGAACGCGCGCGTGCTGGGCTGTGCGGATCACACACTGGGACGTGGATGCGCAAACACTGGAAAGATGTATAGACCTATCCAAAAAAGAGCGTGTGGCCGGTGTCATCTTGAGCGTTTGTGCATATGGTGCGTGCTTTCCTCGCTTTCCGAAGCGACAAACGCGAACGTGCTATACTTCGTTTCAGTTCATCTGCGAGCGAAGCCAAAGCTAGAAGCGCGAGACCAGCGCTTTTTGAGTTTCTGCCCAGCTCGCGCGCTCGAGCAAAGCCTGAAGGCACGGAGCTTTCGTGCTCGCGCTTCCAGCTTTGCCTTCGCTCGCACATAAGGTGAAACGAAGTATAGACTGTGAAGATCGAACGCTGGACTGTGATTTTGTAAACATTGAAAATGTCTATATCAGCTAAGATTATACTTTAGGTTTGCGTAAAATGATGTCAAGGGCGTCACGCATACCGTATACCTGGTATCAGTGCTCGTAGTGTTGCCCACCATACAATGGCATTGAGTGTAGAAAGAGGAGAAACTGAGCAAACTGACTTCGTAAGACATTGTAAGTAAATTTGCATCGGCAAAAGCGAGAAATGTGCGTATGTATGCAGTGTCATGATGTATTAATTTCTGTTTTATATTTGTTGCGTGAAACATCAAAGGTGACAAATATGCGTCACAAACTGAAACAGGAGTTTTCTGTTGATACTATGTAAATCACTTTATCTGAGCGTCTTCGCCATTGTAAAACTATTACATTACGCCCATTTTATTTTTTATTTTATGCGTGTTTCAACGTTACTTAGAAAGAATTTAGTTTTTATATACAGACATTTTTGCGGCAAAGTGTGGGCGCAAGGCAACGATGTTTGAAAGGAGCCTATCTTGTTTGGTATACCTTACTTCCATGTGTGTTTTATACAATGCAATGTGATGGGTGTGCTGAGACATAGCCAGTTCAGGACACGAGAAATTTGACAAAATATCATAATCATCATTAACATCACGGGCAATAAAGAACTACTTGCCACGGGCGCCATCCCCCCTTTGTACGCCGCTGCTAGCATATCTCTTGCAAAAAAGAGCGCATAAAGACGTCTAAAAAACAGTGACTCGACGCGACATGTTCAACCAAATAGGAAATTGGAAATTTGTAAAAAAAAAAAAAAACAGAACGTTCAACACTCTTTGTTTATACTTTTCATAGGGAGCGTGAAGGCTCATTATTAATTTCCCAATTTTGCGACGTGAACGGTTAGGGTCCTTGTATGGAAAAAGCACCGCCACCGAGAAAGCTTTTTGCGGTAAGTTATAATTTTACCCGCCAAATTTATTCATAAATGCGTTGCCTTTTTCTGTTTCTCAAAACGTTGCCCGCTTCTGCCTAGTCGCTGCAGAGACTTTATTGTTCGGATCGAGGAATTGGAGCGCGCTAATAAGTTACAAAAAAAAAAAAATAGCTACCTAAAGGACGCAGGCAGGACAAAACATATATTTTATCCCTGTACCTTACGCTTGTTCCAAACAATATTTTATGAATAAATGATATTTGAGATTTTGGCAAATGCAACAAATAGCCGCCGTCTGCCTGAAGATTACAACACGCCTCTCCGCCTAACCGCCCGATCGTAAAATCACAATGGAAGGCAAAGATTTTTCTTTTTTGTTTTGTCTTTTTTACGAACGGCGTTTTTAATGGATGATATATGTGCAGGCGATGGTTCCCAAATTTTTCAAGAGGAACCTGTTGAGGGCGACTAAAAAAACGCAAGCAATGTTAAACAAATAAACGAAACAAAAACAAAAAAACGCTTGCACTGATTTACGTTCATGGTAAAGTTGATAACAATTTGAAAGGTTAACTTTTCAGTGATATAAATGCGGGCTCTTATGGTGATGGACAGCTTAACAAACGCAGTGCGCGGCGAATTTCGAGCATTTTATTATCCTTCCACCCCCAATAAGATTGCGACACTAGAGAATAAGAAGGCCGAGTAAACAATCACGACAAAAGGAGCCACGCATTGCGCTTGTTAAGCTGTCGGTGGCTACTGTCGAATCCTTATCTGTGAATTTATCGAGAGTCGATTACCTAAGATTCCCGGAAGTCGGTCTATCCACCCTGTGCAGAGCTAAACCCGACGCTCTAATGGCGTGACTGCACAGCTTCTCCACACCAGAAAAAGCAAACGGCTTCGAAAGCATAAAGCAGAAAGGGGAAAAGGTGTTGATCCTTTTACGTAACCTTCGATTCACGAAATCGAGGATGCTTGATTCAGCCGAACATGATCTCCTATCACCGCCATTGGAGCGGCAATATTGGAGCTTTTGAGACTGCCACAAGGCGACTCTGACTTTTGAAAAGGGTCTATTGCATTGAGGAGGCAGAACACAATTTGTTTGCACAGTACAATTTATGTTTGCATTTATTTTATTTATTTTTTCTGTTTGTTTTTCTTTCTCTTTCTTTAATATATACTTAACTTTTTAGTCAGCGCGTGTTTGTCCGGTGTTCCTTCCTTTGGTTCTGTCCCTTTGAGCGCTGTTTTCGTCGTGGTGCCCAACGATCCCCAACTTGCCCAACTTACCACCTTGCTAAAGTCACCCCTCGAGCAGAAGGCACATGGCTGGTGATGAGGAAACGCGGATGAATTAGTGAAAAGAAGCATATCGTTTTTAATAGGCCCGTAGCTCTCAAGTTTTAAGCAGCGCTCCAGGCGATGAAAATAGAATATTTGGCTCGCGTTTCGAACGTGCGTCATCACGCTTTCCCACTACAGTTTTTTATACTCTGTTCCATTCTAATGGTATATTCGGCTGGTCGCTTTTCAGCCTCTTGGAGCGCTCTGAAAAGCCGGTATGCATTCGGCTGGTCGATGCCGCGCTCCAAGTATATTCGGCATGTTCTTTCGGAGCGCTCTCGAAGCTCCGACTCTCGCCGTCCTCCGAATCGGAGCGGTTTGAGGCGCTCTGACTTGGAAGTGGGAGCGCGCGAGAGATCTGGCTGCCGACCGGTCACGTGACTCCAGCCATTCCGCCATTTTGCTTTTGTGTTGGAAGCGGACGGCGAGAACGCGGCTACTCCGCAGAAAGAGGGCTGAAAAAAACAGCCGTCAGTCTCGACGCCGTCACCGTTGTGTTGTGCTCCCCGAATTGAGGTGAAATGTCGTTGAAACGAAGACGCTTAATGTTAGGGGTGGCACCGTCAGTGCTGCTGGCGAAGCTAGCAGACAGCGACAACACCAGCAGCTCGGACGACGACGACGAGGGTCGTGTTTACGAAGTGAAGTTTGCCGAGTTGTTTGATGCACCTTGTACGGTGCCCAAGGTCAAGGCTTATGTTTCTATAGTGCGAACCTACTCGGACAAAGCGGTAAGAACAAAAATACGAGAGTTTTCAAGCTGTAATGTTGTCTTTTTTTTATAGTTTCGCAGGAACTTCCGCTTGGCACGGCTGGCTTGCGATGACCTTATCAGCGTCCGCGTTGACGGCTGCCATTTTTTCAAGGATTAACGGATGGATGGATGACTGAATACTGCTGAACCCTTTGGATCCGAGAAGCAAAAGTTCTGCTAGAGGGCGGCTCGCGCCGTCCACTAGTGGCGCAGGCCACCCTCTATCCGCTAGGTTTGCCGCTCTGAAACGTTGAGGAGCGTTCGGCTGGGCGCGCCGATTCTCTCGCTCCGATGCGGAGGCGCTCCGAGATCTGGTAGCTCCGACTCGGATAATTGGAGCGCTCGAAAGTGACCAGCCGAATATACCATAAGTGCCAGCGTAGCAGAGGCTACAAGAGCCAGCTCCGAGCTTGCAGTGTCCAACGTTGCAGTGTCCCGTCCAAGCACGCGCGCTCGTGCAGTGCGAGCATCGTTCAGGGGAACATGTTTTTGCAAGTATCTTGAGCTTCGCTATCATGCAAATTGAAACATAAGGGCTCACGGAAGCTATGAAAGAACGCAATAAAATAATAAAGCTGATTGAGACGCCGAGGCCGCGAGCTGCATAATTCTTTTTTATTTTAGTTTTTCTTTTTTTATACGTTTTGTTATCGCGCGTCCACAGATGCTGACAGATGCTTGCATTTGAACGTGGCACTTGCAAAATCGAACGTTACAGCACCGCCTGGATAGTACTGCAAGCATAACATGGTCGCGTCTTGCGGACGCGCTCGCGCCCCCTGCCCGAGAGCAACGGGTCTATCACACACTTCCCGAGCGCCATCGAAAACACATAAATCAGTCATTAGACCGATCTCACCAGCCAGTTTGACTACGCCACCACTGCCGCAATGCATCGAGGGAACTTTAGTCTTTCTGCACGTGCGACAACCCCGCGCGAGTGGAGCACCAGACGGCACGAGCCCCCACTTGCACGGCCGTCTGCATCCTGCAACGGCATCCTGTGAACTAAAGTTATGGCGGCGTCACGCATGCGCCGAACGCTTAGAGAGGCCAGTCTATTACAGGAATGTTTAAAGCTCGTGTGAAGCGCGAGATTACGCTAAAGTTACCACTCGTGCAGCGGACACAAGACTGGTGAGGCGAAAACGCGGTTGATCCGAATATCATCATCGTTTCAGTAATAGCTAATTAGTATGTTTTTTATTCAATTCTTGACATCCGCCACCGAGAAGTTCGAAAACATACTGACGTCCGTCAGTTTGATATCGAAATTAGTTTCTTTGTTTTCTCAACCACCATATTTGCAAGAACGTTTTAAAGTCTTCGCTGAAACACTCTTAATACTTAATAGAGATGTCGCAGTTAGAATTATATCGTTTTTGTTCTGAGGTTACCGAAGAATAACGACTAAAAGGCACCAAATATTATTTTTAAAAATTGGAAACACAAAGCAGGTACCAAACGTTTGATCGACTGGTAGGCTTTCTCTTTTCTCTGTATGTAACTTCTAAATAATGTCTGTAAATAGAAATTGGTCATTGTTTAACGCGGAGGAGCAGTCGAAAAGCTTCAAGCAACCTAGCGATAAATTCTTTCACGTTCTGCACTGTTGCACATTTTTTTGCTTTGTTGTTTCTGTTTTGTCAGCTTTTGTTTGCCTCTTAGCAGAATGTGCTCATCAATTTCATGCACTAGAGTAACGCACATGAGGACAAGTAGCTATGGAATTTGCCTTGCTCCAAACAACATCGTAAAAGAAATGGGCATGCTGCGTGAAATATGCGGCAAGTTCATTATATATCCCCAAAACAAAGCAATCCCTTCCCAGCGCCCTCTATACTCCGTTTCACCCTAAGATGAACTGCAGCCCATGCTATGAGCCATCCAAGCCAATCCAGTGTTGCGAGCACATCACGTGACTTCCTGCTCTGCCCGTAGCTCCACCCAACCGGGATTGTTACGTGGCACGCTCTCAGCGTTGAACATGATGGCTCGTAACATCCTCCGCAGTCCATCTTGCGGTCAAGTCGAGTACACGGAAAAGGCCAATTCCAACCGAGATAAATACGGAAGACCATTTCGCGAATGGCCGGCTTATCGAAACGGGCGCCCAAATCATCGGGGAAGGGTGAGCCTTCTCGCAGTATACATGTTCGCCGGAGCGCAAATTATGCTCCATAATAATCGTTTTCTCGAATGCGGCTATCTTCTAAGCCCCCAAGCGGAAACCCATCAACCTATAATCGCTTCCTCTATTCGTGCATTCGGTAATGCCGTCGCAGTTGCTTAAATCTGATGCCAACGTGTTTTTTTTGTGTGTTTTTTTTAGCAAGGAGCAAGGTACAGAGGACGGCGCATTCGCAATCCTTGTGAAATTCGGCTACGTTGTGGATATTTTAAATGTACTAACACTATTTTAACTGCATGATTACGTTTGATTTTTTTTCGCAGCACTCTCCGAGCTGCTGCTTAAACTCTTTTGTAAACTATAAAAACAAAAAAAGGGGGGGGGGGGGGACCTGAGCGAGAAAGAGAGAGGAGAGAGAGAGAAAACGTGAAATAAAAGACAGGGATTTTAAAGGAGACAGAATACAATTTTTAACTTTTTGCACTAACGGCTTTATTATATATACTGTATATAGAAAACACGCAAAGCTATGGTATTTATTCCATAAATATGTATACAAGTATCTCATGTCCGTAAAGGTCTTTGAAGATCTTAAGACAGAGAGAGAGAGAGAGGGAGAGAGAGAGAGAAATCGGTTATGCATTTCATTTTTACGTCTCCACAAAGTCTCTTCGATGTCAAAGTTTAGCGATCGTTGTGAAAAGTTCTTAGGAGCTCGACCTTCAAAAATTCAACACGTGCGGACAAAGCACTCGTTAAACCGGCACGCTTGAGCCTCCGCGTCTGTTATTCTTTGTGTTCAGAAGTCATATCCTCATGGCAGGTTTCATGCACAGAACTTTGCCTTCGGCTTCTTCGGCTACGAAGAAACATCATTTACAACTCTGCCTACTGAGAGCATAAGAACAGCAGGGCATGTCGTGTACCCAACATGTTACCATCCCTCCGCAACCAATGAGACTGTCTGGAAATGAGCGCCAAAGAAACGGGAACAGGTGAAGAAGTAGACGACAACACGGGGCGCACTCGCAACAGAAAGTTTATTAGCAAACACACATGCTTAAATACCTAAAATACACCTAGTCACTTCCAACGTCCCCCCTCTCTTTCTAAATATAAACATTCTTTATCTGATAAGGCCACAGACGGCTCGCTGATACAGCTATCAGCCCCTCTTGTTTTGATGACGAATGCTTCGTGAATCTCTCTGGTTGTTTTTTTGCTGTGTCGCCCCAGGATGATTGTGTTAGACAACCTCGGGGTGCACGGGCATCGATCACAATGCACGGCCAAATGGCCTGACGGTGTCTGTTTGATAGTTGCCGCGTGCTCCCTTGCACGATCATTAAAGCAACGGCCTGTTTGCCCTACATATGAGCGCCCACAGGACAATGGTATATCGTAGACGACAGATGTTTTACATTCCACAAACTTTGTTTGGTGTTTCTTTTTGCATTCGTCACCAGCCTCTTCCGGAGCATTTATCCGTCTGCACAAGGATGAGAGTTTCTTCGGGGCCGAAAAAACAACCGGAACGTTGTAACGCTCCGCAACTTTTTTTAAGTTGTGGGAGATAGCGTGGAGGTATGGAATAATGGCCGGTCTGGTTTTTTGCCGTTCACGGGCGTTAAGGCGAACACCTCTATATTTCTTTTTCAGGCTGTCCGCTGCGTCGGTCAGGGATTTTTGCGGAAAGCCCGCACTTTCTAGACGTTCTACCTGTAACAGGAAGCTCCTGCCCATCTCATGATGACAGGACTTTGCCAATGCAGCTCCGAGACAGGACTGGGCGATACCTCGTTTTACCAGTTTTGAATGTGCGGAGTCGTAGGGGAGTACACCCTTCTTAGAGCGGGGTTCATAAGCCCAACAAATGTGGTCTTCTAGAAACGTAAGTTTCAAATCTAGAAACTGCAAAGACCTCCCCGAGGTTCTTTCATGAGTAAACCTTAGCCCATGGGAGCAGTCCGCAAAAACCTCCATCAAATCAACTGCAACCACATCAGTGAGCACCTTAGGTGCGAGGACAATAACAAGGTAATCATCGACATACCTAAAAATTCTGAAATCGCCTTCATTCCCAAGTCTTTCAGCTATAGCTTGGTCACAGTGTGCTAAAAAAATATCACACAAGACAGGGGCCACTCGCGAACCAATGCAAATGCCCTGCTTTTGCACATACACCTCACCATCAAAAGAGACAAAGGTATGTTCAAGGTAAAAAGACAGGAGTTCAATGAATCTCTCCACACTCATACCACAGGAGCTCCGGAAGGCCGTTTCTCCATTTCTCTCGATGCATTTGGTTACAGCTGTAAAAAGGGCCTGATGCGGGACAGAGTAAAAAAGATCTTCAACATCGATTGAAAAGGCATCACACTTCCCTCTGGACCAACCCCTCAGGAAGTCAATCACCTCATCTGAACTACGGACCAGGAACCCATCATGCAATTTCAATGACGAAAGGTGCGTTCTGAGAAAGGTGGAAAACTGGTACTGCCACGAGTCTCTTTCTGTTACTATCGCCCTAAACGGGACGTCCCTTTTATGCGTCTTAGCCGCGAAAAAAATGTCCAGGGATAGCTTCTTACTAGTGTTCACCTTCTTAGCTAAAACAGGAAGGTCTAATTCACAGCACAATTCCTTTGCCCTTGACTTCACCTTGTTCAGGGATCCTGGCTTCACCGGCTTGAAGTTCTTGTCAACAGCTTCCTTGGCTTTTTTGGTGTACAGTTCCTGGGGCAGGACGACAAATCCCCCCTCCTTGTCGGAGGCTAGTAGCTTGAGGTTGGCGCACTTGAAGTGTTCAACGATAGCCCCCATCTTCAGGCTTTTTGGGCGTTGGCCAGTGGTGCGGCAGAGCGCATCGACTCCATCCGCGATGCACCTTTCCCTGTCCTGGGGCAGAGCTCGTTCGGCCAAACCTCTGACCAAGGAAAGCTTCTCCGGTGGCGGAAGCTGAGGCTCAAAGGCGAACTTGGGTCCCCTATCCAGAGTTGCCCGGAGCTCGTTGGGCAACGAAGCTCCACCGAGAAAGGTAACGCCTCTTTGATTCTTGCTGGTTGGACGTTTTTTCGGCAGCCAAGGCAACTGCTGCCGCCACAGGAACTCCGTCATCTGCCCGGCACTCCGAAGATGGGAACCAAAACTTCGCTCAGCCGCTTGTTGGTCTGTAGCCCTCGCGAAGCACAGCACCCTGAGGCAGTCCCGGTACCGTTCCACCTGTTTCCACGTCTCGGACCTTATGAGCTTGCACATCCGTTTTGCGTGGCCGGCAGACGGAGGACAGCCGTTGAAGAGGGTCAAGATTTCTGGTGGTTGGTATCCAGTACGGATGGCATAGGCATACACTCTAGCCCGGCAGCATGAACTTCCGGAAGAGGCTGGTGACGAATGCAAAAAGAAACACCAAACAAAGTTTGTGGAATGTAAAACATCTGTCGTCTACGATATACCATTGTCCTGTGGGCGCTCATATGTAGGGCAAACAGGCCGTTGCTTTAATGATCGTGCAAGGGAGCACGCGGCAACTATCAAACAGACACCGTCAGGCCATTTGGCCGTGCATTGTGATCGATGCCCGTGCACCCCGAGGTTGTCTAACACAATCATCCTGGGGCGACACAGCAAAAAAACAACCAGAGAGATTCACGAAGCATTCGTCATCAAAACAAGAGGGGCTGATAGCTGTATCAGCGAGCCGTCTGTGGCCTTATCAGATAAAGAATGTTTATATTTAGAAAGAGAGGGGGGACGTTGGAAGTGACTAGGTGTATTTTAGGTATTTAAGCATGTGTGTTTGCTAATAAACTTTCTGTTGCGAGTGCGCCCCGTGTTGTCGTCTACTTCTTCACCTGTTCCCGTTTCTTTGGCGCTCATTTCCAGTCATGAACCAACAAGCCCAGCTAAACATTTTGTTGCAATTCATTTCTTGTGCAACGGGCTCTTTTCTATGTTCCCCTAACAACTTCCAGTCAACCCTCACTCTTGTAAACTTAATCGCCAGTTCATGCTGCCGGGCTAGAGTGTATGCCTATGCCATCCGTACTGGATACCAACCACCAGAAATCTTGACCCTCTTCAACGGCTGTCCTCCGTCTGCCGGCCACGCAAAACGGATGTGCAAGCTCATAAGGTCCGAGACGTGGAAACAGGTGGAACGGTACCGGGACTGCCTCAGGGTGCTGTGCTTCGCGAGGGCTACAGACCAACAAGCGGCTGAGCGAAGTTTTGGTTCCCATCTTCGGAGTGCCGGGCAGATGACGGAGTTCCTGTGGCGGCAGCAGTTGCCTTGGCTGCCGAAAAAACGTCCAACCAGCAAGAATCAAAGAGGCGTTACCTTTCTCGGTGGAGCTTCGTTGCCCAACGAGCTCCGGGCAACTCTGGATAGGGGACCCAAGTTCGCCTTTGAGCCTCAGCTTACCGCCATCCGGAGAAGCTTTCCTTGGTCAGAGGTTTGGCCGAACGAGCTCTGCCCCAGGACAGGGAAAGGTGCATCGCGGATGGAGTCGATGCGCTCTGCCGCACCACTGGCCAACGCCCAAAAAGCCTGAAGATGGGGGCTATCGTTGAACACTTCAAGTGCGCCAACCTCAAGCTACTAGCCTCCGACAAGGAGGGGGGATTTGTCGTCCTGCCCCATGAACTGTACACCAAAAAAGCCAAGGAAGCTGTTGACAAGAACTTCAAGCCGGTGAAGCCAGGATCCCTGAACAAGGTGAAGTCAAGGGCAAAGGAATTGTGCTGTGAATTAGACCTTCCTGTTTTAGCTAAGAAGGTGAACACTAGTAAGAAGCTATCCCTGGACATTTTTTTCGCGGCTAAGACGCATAAAAGGGACGTCCCGTTTAGGGCGATAGTAACAGAAAGAGACTCGTGGCAGTACCAGTTTTCCACCTTTCTCAGAACGCACCTTTCGTCATTGAAATTGCATGATGGGTTCCTGGTCCGTAGTTCAGATGAGGTGATTGACTTCCTGAGGGGTTGGTCCAGAGGGAAGTGTGATGCCTTTTCAATCGATGTTGAAGATCTTTTTTACTCTGTCCCGCATCAGGCCCTTTTTACAGCTGTAACCAAATGCATCGAGAGAAATGGAGAAACGGCCTTCCGGAGCTCCTGTGGTATGAGTGTGGAGAGATTCATTGAACTCCTGTCTTTCTACCTTGAACATACCTTTGTCTCTTTTGATGGTGAGGTGTATGTGCAAAAGCAGGGCATTTGCATTGGTTCGCGAGTGGCCCCTGTCTTGTGTGATATTTTTTTAGCACACTGTGACCAAGCTATAGCTGAAAGACTTGGGAATGAAGGCGATTTCAGAATTTTTAGGTATGTCGATGATTACCTTGTTATTGTCCTCGCACCTAAGGTGCTCACTGATGTGGTTGCAGTTGATTTGATGGAGGTTTTTGCGGACTGCTCCCATGGGCTAAGGTTTACTCATGAAAGAACCTCGGGGAGGTCTTTGCAGTTTCTAGATTTGAAACTTACGTTTCTAGAAGACCACATTTGTTGGGCTTATGAACCCCGCTCTAAGAAGGGTGTACTCCCCTACGGCTCCGCACATTCAAAACTGGTAAAACGAGGTATCGCCCAGTCCTGTCTCGGAGCTGCATTGGCAAAGTCCTGTCATCATGAGATGGGCAGGAGCTTCCTGTTACAGGTAGAACGTCTAGAAAGTGCGGGCTTTCCGCAAAAATCCCTGACCGACGCAGCGGACAGCCTGAAAAAGAAATATAGAGGTGTTCGCCTTAACGCCCGTGAACGGCAAAAAACCAGACCGGCCATTATTCCATACCTCCACGCTATCTCCCACAACTTAAAAAAAGTTGCGGAGCGTTACAACGTTCCGGTTGTTTTTTCGGCCCCGAAGAAACTCTCATCCTTGTGCAGACGGATAAATGCTCCGGAAGAGGCTAGTGACGAATGCAAAAAGAAACACCAAACAAAGTTTGTGGAATGTAAAACATCTGTCGTCTACGATATACCATTGTCCTGTGGGCGCTCATATGTAGGGCAAACAGGCCGTTGCTTTAATGATCGTGCAAGGGAGCACGCGGCAACTATCAAACAGACACCGTCAGGCCATTTGGCCGTGCATTGTGATCGATGCCCGTGCACCCCGAAGTTGTCAAACACAATCATCCTGGGGCGACACAGCAAAAAAACAACCAGAGAGATTCACGAAGCATTCGTCATCAAAACAAGAGGGGCTGATAGCTGTATCAGCGAGCCGTCTGTGGCCTTATCAGATAAAGAATGTTTATATTTAGAAAGAGAGGGGGGACGTTGGAAGTGACTAGGTGTATTTTAGGTATTTAAGCATGTGTGTTTGCTAATAAACTTTCTGTTGCGAGTGCGCCCCGTGTTGTCGTCTACTTCTTCACCTGTTCCCGTTTCTTTGGCGCTCATTTCCAGTCATGAACCAACAAGCCCAGCTAAACATTTTGTTGCAATGAGACTGTGCCGTGATCCGATAAGGACAGCAAAGAACGAAGTAAGAAGCAAGAAGGTGAGCATATTAAGCCACACACTGTGCTTCTTAAGAGGGATTTACTCGCTCGTCACTCAATCGGAAAATTTCCTTTCACAAACCCGAGTTTCAGGAATGCACCAGAGTATTTGATTATTTTTGAGAATCATTATAAAGATGTAATGAAGGTCGTATGGCTTTCTGATTCTTGCCTGTAAGAACGGGAAATTTCAGATAAAATAAAAAATAAATGATTATTTGACTGTTTTACCGCACTTTGATGCAGTTTTAAAATTAAAATTGCTCTGAAGACTGGTTATCAACACTTGATGTTTCGCAAACCCCTTGTGTGTCGGCGGAGATGATGGAGGACCCCGTTCATGCTGTGGGGAGGGGAAAGGAATAGGTTAATTATGATAATGATTAATAAATGGATACAACTAAGGGCTAGTGTAAAGTAGACTTTTCTCTCGAGAATTAAAACGTTTCTAATCTCAATGTAAAAAAAAAAAAAAAAAATTATTGCCGCGTTTGATTGATGAGGCAGGGCTTCGCGGACCCCCATTTGAGAACCACTGTCTTAGATAATAAAAGTGACGAAACGAATGGTAGTAAGTACTTGATGTGTTTCCTACCTTAATTTTAAAACCCTGACGGGAAGCCTAAATGTCTACGTATTTTCGTATTTGTGTAAATAAATTTGACAGGACAGTTTTTGTCTCAATGAGTTAAACGAGCCAGAGCATTTTTTGTTGGTGGTGTTCGAGGCGGGGCTTAGGCCGCACGTCCGGAGGCTTCCTGGCTCGTGACGACGACCATTCCCCGAAGTGAAGAACCCAGGGGTCCAGTGGAGGTGGGAGAATTGGTAACGTAACGAACTGTTTAATTACATGGTAGCCATACAGTCGTCAAATCCGAGAGAACCACTGGAGCCGCCTCACGCCCCGCCTTATATAGGGTCCGTTTTCTCCCTCACTCTCCGCCAGGGCAGCAGGTGCGACCGCCAAGTGCGTTGCAGCCAAGTCCGCCGCGTCGTAGCCAGAAGTGCGTCGTAGCCATGGTTCTCCGCAGTTAGGCCAGGCCTCTCTCCCCTTCCGGAGCGCACGAACCCACACGCACACACACACACGTCCCGTTGACGTCACGGACGCGTTGAGACTCGTTTTGGGCAGGCGTCGACAGGTGGGCGACAGTCCTGAACACGTCGGGACTCGTTTCGGGACTCGTTTCGGGACTCGTTTCCGCAGCGTTGAAACACGGAAAAGGTTGCCGAAGGTTCCATTCTTAACAGCCCCTCCGGGGCCAGGGAACCCTCGAATGGCCGGTGGTACAATCGCTGGCCTGAAGAGGTGGGCTTGGAGTAGGCCTTGAGAAGTCGCTGCAAGCACCAAACAAACTCCCAAACCTCTCACAACGGAGGCATCAGCGGAAACGTCCCCCACAACACCACGCCACACCGCAGTCAAACGCTCGGAATTCGCCAAAGACCCGCCAGACTGGATTACGGATTACCAAAATTTGGTACAATTCCGGGTATCGAGACCCCCTGTCGCCAAAAAAAACTCATTTTTCCAACGAGGTCACTAAGAACAAAATACAAAAGACAAAAACTCTTCGCAATTTGTGAGGTCCTTTTGGGGTTTCAACGAAGTGCCCCCACTTAGATCCTCATTCCCGTGGATGACGAAGACCTCTGAGATCATCCCTACTATTTTTCGTGATGTCAGAAAAATCTGCTCAACCCATCGGCATTGCCGTTAAATTTGCCTTTCCTTTTTCTTACGCTGAAGTCACAGTGATCGATTTTCACGTGATTTCTAGACGTGAAAATGCGGTCCTTATAGCGCCGATAAAACAATCCGCCTCTTTCATTCCCCGTCACATTGGTCCTAGCAATCTCCTGAGCTGTACAGCGAAACCCTGACACACTAGGGTCGCTCTTCTGCTCGACTGTCAAAGACACTCTGTCTACTCGTAGCAGAGGGCCAAAGTTACGTGACGCCGGAGCTATCTTTCACTGATCGCGTCTTCCTCCATCTTTTTCGCCGGCGCGTTGGGACGGCGTACGCTTTCTAGTGCTACGAGGTCAGGCTGTTCTACAACCTGGTCCCTCTCATCCCGGTTTTCTGCCTCCAACTCTGGGAGTGCTTGCTCCCCGTCAGCTGCCTCTGGCTCTGGATCACTCGTCAACAAAGGGGCGACCTGACGCGATTTGGACCTCGTACACGACTGAACTAGCCCTTTTCCCAGTTGTTGACCCCTTTCGCGCAGCAGGAAATCTGACCGGTTAGAAAACAAATAAGGATACTCCAACGGGACTGTTTGCGAGACAGCCGCCTCTGTCACTAGCTCTCCGAACGGGCCAGTTATCCTTACTGTCGCCATAGGCAGACAGACACTGTGCTTTTCGAGCAGCTGCTTGATCCAAACTACCTTTCCAGTAAAATCGGAGGTCGTTACATACGACGGATGAACAACGTCCATCGTCGCTGCACTGTCCCGAGGCACCCTGCACGGCTTTCCGTTTACCTGGAGCACGTCAAGATAGGGACGAAGAAGCTTCAGGTCCTTGTCACTACCGTTCACGTACGAGAACACAACCCGCGGTTTCTTACATCTGGCCGCTGTGTGTCCCGGCTCCTGACAGTTGTAGCACAGGAACGGCTTCCTTGCCTCGAACTGCCCTGTTGGGCTTTTCCGCGCCTCGTCTCCGTTCGAGTGTTCTGCGCTCTTTTCTGGGACCTTTTGTCCTGCTTCGGGCTTCTCGGGCCCGTTTTCTCGCGAGCCGTTACCCTGTCGGAAGGTTTTGCGCTGATCGCTCCGGCCGGGTTCGCTTTCCTCTCCGCTCAGCTTTCTACGCGTTGCGTACTCTTCGGCTAGCTCAGCGGCCCATTCGACAGAGTCGACTCCCACCCTATCCTGCACCCAGAGCTTGACTGACTGCGGAATGCTACGAAAGAACTGTGCGAGGCACACACACTCGACTACCTTGTCTCGGCTTTCGTACACTTCCTCGCTCTTCAACCATTCTATCAGGTTGGTTTTAAGCCCGTACGCGAATTCCGAGTAGCCCTCGCTGCTCTTTTTGGATGCGTTTCTAAACCTTTGACGGAACGCCTCGGCAGAAAGGCGGTACCGCTTCAAAATGCTGGACTTCACCTTGTCGTAGTCGTCCGCGTCTCCAGCACTAAGGCGCGCGACAACCTCTGCAGCCTCACAGGGCAACAAAGTCAAAAGCCGTTGCGGCCACGTTTCTGGGGCGAAGCTCAACTTCTCACATGTCCTCTCAAAGTTAACTAAGAATAGGCCCACGTCTTCCCCAACCTTAAACGGCTGCAGGAGCTTCTTCATTTGATACGACTCGGTCTCACTTGCTCGTACCGGAGCCCCAACTCTACTGTTCTGCGAGTTTAATCGCTGTTGTTCAATTTCGAGCTCTAGCCTTTTCAGCGCTCGCTCCTGCTCTCGTTCCTCTTTCGCTGCAGTCTGTTCCTCTCTCGCCGCAGCCTGCGCTTGTTCCTCTCTCGCTACAGCTTCGCTCTTAGAGTTCTGAAGCAGTTCCCACGCAATTTTAATTTCCTCTGCTTCCGCGCTTTCTGAAATAGCTTTACTGATCTCAGATTTCTTCATCTTTTGCTCCACCTCCACACCCAATTCTTCACATAAACAGAGTAAATCTGTTCTCAGTAACCTCATTAGATCCATGATCGCTGCTCTTTAGCTTTGGCTTTGCTATAAAACTTGTCGGGAGGTTGTACAGAAACCTAGCGCAAGAGTCAAACACTAAGGATTCCCAGCAGTTCAAAATTAATTACCCATAATCTGAAGCCTGGCGAATCTCAAAGCAAAGTCCAAACGCTCACCCACAGATGTAGCACGATGTCGCATGGTCCGATCCTAACCGCTGCCAACCAGTTGTTCGAGGCGGGGCTTAGGCCGCACGTCCGGAGGCTTCCTGGCTCGTGACGACGACCATTCCCCGAAGTGAAGAACCCAGGGGTCCAGTGGAGGTGGGAGAATTGGTAACGTAACGAACGGTTTAATTACATGGTAGCGATACAGTCGTCAAATCCGAGAGAACCACTGGAGCCGCCTCACGCCCCGCCTTATATAGGGTCCGTTTTCTCCCTCACTCTCCGCCAGGGCAGCAGGTGCGACCGCCAAGTGCGTTGCAGCCAAGTCCGCCGCGTCGTAGCCAGAAGTGCGTCGTAGCCATGGTTCTCCGCAGTTAGGCCAGGCCTCTCTCCCCTTCCGGAGCGCACGAACCCACACGCACACACACACACATCCCGTTGACGTCACGGACGCGTTGAGACTCGTTTTGGGCAGGCGTCGACAGGTGGGCGACAGTCCTGAACACGTCGGGACTCGTTTCGGGACTCGTTTCGGGACTCGTTTCGGGACTCGTTTCCACAGCGTTGAAACACGGAAAAGGTTGCCGAAGGTTCCATTCTTAACAGTGGTGTTTTCACGAGCTTGCACAGACGGCGACTCGCGGCACGAGTCGTCAGATCTAACTCCCGAGCTCAGATCTGACGTTTTGTCTTCGTCTTCAGAAAAGTCATCAAAAATGTCCCTCGCCTCAGCAAGCTCGCTCACGTTGCATGCGAACAATAAATGTGAAATAAAAGTAAGAATTAGAAAAACGTCGAAACAAAACCATTGTTAGCGTTTTGATAAAACGCTAAATGTTGTGCGCATTTTTTTTTTTGCGCTATATTAGTGTGGTGAGTAGATGCTGAAAGATGTTTTTACGCCGTTTCTATGTTTACGAAATCACAACCCAGGCTGCTATGATTTCTGTCGCTTCCAAAGGTGAGCAAAGCACGCGCCACAGGCACGAACGCTGAGAGTCGCACCGGCTAGAAGCTCTTTGTTTATAAAATGCTGGTCTGTGAAGATCGCACTGCTATGCATGCGATCTTCATAGCTCAGCACGCACGTGTTCGTCTATTCCGAAAGCAAGCAAAGCACGCGCCGTACGAACAAGCTCTGAAAACGGCACCACGGTCAGAAGCTCTTCTCTACCTACGACCCTGACTCATGTATAGACCTTTCCAATGTTTACAAAATCACAGTCCAGCGTGCGATCTTCACAGCCCAGCACGTGCGTGTTCGTCGCTTCGGAAAGCGAGCAAAGCACGCGCCATACACACGAACGCTCAAAATGGCACCGGTCACAAGCTCGTTTCTGGAGCTCACATCTATTAGCGGCGAGATGTTTCGGTGGCGCCCTCGTTTGGTTACCTTTCGTGACGTCATTACCTTGTGAACAACAAGTTCGATGGTGTTTGTAATGGGCATGGTGGAAGCCTGAAATTATAGCGCTTTCAAAGCAACACTGCCAACACCGTCAAAATTGAAGTTCTTACATTCCTCTTATTTCCGTCGATAAGACATCCTTTGCTGACGTCATAGTCAGCATTCGGCCAATTGTGGTGGGCCGACCACAGCGACGCTTTCGATCGCTCACGTCGCCATTAGAGGCTGAACTCAGTGGAGCAAAGATTAACAGTAAAATTCGTGCTGCAAAATTTTATTACAACTCGCGCGGCTTCGTATTCGTCTGAAACCAAATTTCATGCGACAAACAAGTGATGAAAACCCCCAAAGCCAATACATGATTGCAAGGCGTCAGTTGCGTGAGCGACTTCATCTGCACACAAATGACGCACTTGCAAGCACCGAAAAACCCGAGTGCTCTACCAACGCGCAACACCATCAGCAATGATAGGGTGTCCATAAAATACGTTCAAACGATACGAACTTGATTCGAACTTCGGAGGCAATCGGAAATCAGAGCTATTTCTTTGACTATATTCCTCGTACCCCGTTCCGGCCGTAGGCCTCTGCCGGTAGTGGCAGACGTCGGGAGAGCAAACTCTAGCTTGCCTAGATCGACGGCGAGCAGCCCGTGGCCCGAGCCCACCCCGAGCGCCCGACTACAGCATGCGCAACTGCGGGCATGCGACTCGTTTGTTCTGGAAAACTTCTGCGCCATCTACGAGGAAAAGGCTACAAATAAATCGCGGGACTTCCTGCAAGTTGCTATCTACAGTCGGTGACAGGTTAAAGGGGCGATGCAACAATTTTTGTACTTTGCGCAAATACCACTTAAACGGATCCCTGACGTCAATGACCTATAAAACACGCGTTCGTTTTTCACCCCACGCAATAGAAGTCCCAGAAAAAAATTAAAGAAAAACGAGCAGCGTTTACCCCCTCAACTCGCAGCCAGAACAAGCGGCCACGTGATCTGGAGCCGATTATATGCCGCCAATGTTGATCATAGACACGCGCTGGGGTTGGCAAAGCACAGGACACGCGCTGAGTTCCAGACATTGTTATGGCTCGGCTATTGTCGTCGTTGCAGCGATTGGACACGGGCCACTACCCGAACGCTTCTCGAGCTAGTAATTATCACGAGCCCTAATCGAGTGCTCACGCAATGTTCGGGTCCAATCTATGAACAGCATTCAAATATCGTCATATGGCTGTACTGCGATCCCCACTTTACGTCATCAAACTTTGCAAAGGAGATATTGAATGAAAATGATCGCTTTTGTCTCTGAAATTACACCGCAACGAGGGAGTTTCTTGGCCAGTGGCGTTGCGTGCGAGTAACCTTGAGTCCCACTAGTGCCAGTAAGCTCATGTAAAGTGAAAAACATTCCAATTGAATATCGTTGCACCGCCCTTTCAAGAATTCAGGGCAAACTCCTCCCACCCCTTTCAACTTTAGCGAAGCAAATGCTGAAGAGGATTCAACCTCTCTCCCCCTCCCCCCCCCCCCCCCCCCCTCCAGCTTTCATTCTGAGAAAATAGAAGGAGGTGGGAGAAGCTTTCGGCGAACTCTTAAACTATCGTTGACCATATATGTCCACTGGGCTGTGGAACGCATTCCGAGCGTGTGCGATACTTGACTGTCGTCAAGCAGGTGGTTTAACGTAGGGTGCCTTCATGTGCGCTTTGCTTAGGGTGGAGACATCTGGCCATTTTGTCCCACACTTTTATTTTTCTTTTTTGTTCAGAAGCGCGTGAAAGCGCGTGTCTCTGCACGCGTTTGTGGCGCTGACTGTGCTGTGGCGACATTTTAGTTTCGTCGATTTCTTTGTATTTTACCCGTGAGCGCGTGCTGTCGGCATCGGGTACTACAAAGGGTGGCATCACCCTAAACAGAAGGACATTGAGGCACCCTAGTTTAACGTTATGTTGGACCACCTGCTTGACGTCATTAAGCTTTGCGTAGGCAAGGTTGAAAGAAATAGTTCCCTTTTATTCTCGCGATTTCACCGCGACCAAGAAGCTTTTGATTCAGTGGTGGTCCGTGCGAATATGCTCGGGCCAGACTAGGACCAGTACGGCTCTGTAAAGTCATGAGCAGTTCAACCCGTAATCCTTTCATGACCCTTTAAGCGGAAGCGGTCGATTACACAGCTGCGTAATATTATAATAGGACCAGCTGAACTCAGGAAAATAGAATAAAGAGAGAAAAAGGGACAGACATACCGCTGGACTATCGACTGGGTTTTAATACTTCGTTCTTTTTTTTTTTTTGAACCTTGAGTTTGTGCTTTTTTCATAAAAACACAACTTATATCGTAAACCCTAACTCAACCTTGAATCACTCGCACATCACCGGGACATAAAACACCGCAAACAATGTTTTTCTTTGGTATTGAGCTTGATCTAGGGCTCGCTGCATACATTGCTTCGTTTTCTTCTATGGCCAAGCTCTCGAGCATCTCTCGTGCATACTGGTTCTTATGTTTTGCGATGATGGTGACGCTGCTGAACTCTGTATTGCATTCATTTTTGCGGAAATGAAAGCCCCTTGATGTTTCAAAAGTAGCGCAAGGTGCGTCGATGCACGAGGCACGTGCAACGTGCAGCACTTGGGAAGAACATGGCGGCGCAGCGCAGCACTGAGCTAGATTTCAGACGCTATGTTCTTCCCAGAAGTGGCGCGCGGCACGTGTCTCGAGAATTTGCACAACAATAAATGGCGCCACTTAGCGTCAATGGGCTGGTAGATGACCTGCTGCTGTGCCTTCTAGAGAAGCTGCGTTTTCTCTTGTCCTGTCGTTAATACATATGATATGAAAAAACTTTCTCACATGGGGCCTATCATATCCTGTGAGAGATGTGTCAGGTTTAAATGTGGTTGGTGTCCAGGTTTACCTTACGGCACATGGAACATGTTTTGATTGGTACAGAGCGCACAACCTTGATGTCCTGCCTCTCAGCTATATATATTTTTTTTAATTTGTGAGTTATTCTAAGAATGTGGGGTAATATTGCAATCTTTTGTTTAGCTTTTGTCTGCTGCGTTCCACATGTATCCGAGGTTTTGCACTTCAGTTTTGTGAAGATGTTTTCACACCCGCTGACCAAGAGACCATTCGGGTATCCAGAGTATCGTAAACAAAAAATTTGTCTTTTAAAACTGGACTGGTGACACGATTTGTCTAAAGGGGCGGGGCAACGATATTCAATTGGAAGGTTTTTCGCTTTACACGAGCTTACTGGCACTAGTGGGACTCAAGGTTAATCGCACACAACGCCATTGGCCAAGAAACTCGTTTGTTGCGGTGTAATTTCAGAGACAAACGCGATCATTTTCATTCAATCTCTGCTTTGCAAAATTTGATGACGTAACGTGGGGATCGCAGTACACCCATATGACGATATTTGAATGCTGTTCATAGATTGGACCCGAGCATTGCGTGGGCACTCGATTTGGGCTCGTGACAATTACTAGCTCGAGAAGCATTCGGGTAGTGGCCCGTGTCCAATCGCTGCAACGACGACAATAGCCGAGCCATAACAATTTCTGGAACTCAGCGCGTGTTCTGTGCTTTGCCAACCCCAGCGCGTGGCTATGATCGACATTGGCAGCATATAATCGGCACCAGATCACGTGGCCGTTGTTCTGGCTGCGAGTTGAGGGGGTGAACGCTGCTCGTTTTTCTTTAATTTTTTACTGGGACTTCTATTGCGTGGGGTGAAAAACGAACGCGTGTTTCATAGGTCATTTACGTCAGGGATCCGTTCTAAGCGGTATTTGCGCAAAGTACAAAAATTGTTGCATCGCTCCTTTAAGGCCAGTACAAGAGCGGTGTTCGCAACACTTCGTTTTATGGTTTTGGAATGTCCTGACGCAAACGGAAGAAAATCTTTGCTTGACTTGGGTTCATGCGTCCAGCAAACGTGCCTATCTTTAAATTTCAGCTTGAGATCAAGAACTTGGAATCTATATCCACAGGTAGTTCGAGCACGAAAACCAATTCTAGGAAGCAGTTTTTGAAGCACTGCAAGACCATCTGTTTCCCTTCATTGGTTTTATTCCCCCACCTCTTTGGTATGAAGTATCAGGGAATCATCAACATACTTGAACATGGCCATGATTCTCATGCCTTTTAGGTTATCATTGATGCTCCTTCCACGTGCTGCCAGGAACAGATCACACAGTTGAGGGGCTATGCGAGTCCCAAATTCCAATGCACACTTCACCTTTTTGTAAAAAGTGTTGGCCATGGTGCGCAACTGCTATCGATGTTAGGTATCCACTGAGCAGCTCAAGGAAGGTATCTACGCAGATCCCTGCCGCATTTTGGAACGGTATGCTGCCTTGCTCTTCAATAATATTGCGAAGAATTGACATGAGGCTTGCATGATTGCGACCATGGTTCTAATACCGAGAAGATACCTCCACAGGTACGAATTTGCGAGCCAATCGGCGATATGCAAAATGTAGAGTGCCATCTAGTAGCGCGCCGAGAACTACGTCCGCCATCTTGGTGGCGGCGAGAAAACGAAACCAGTCACCCGCCGACCAGCAAGGAACACATGAATGTAAACAAGCAACCGCGCTTCGTGCAAGAGATGCGGTGGCCCCCACGCGTTGTTGTATTATGCTGCGGATTCAGATAAACGTTCGATTCGTGCGTGACATGAACGCAAACGTGAACAGGGTTCATACGTTTTATTTGTATTATTTGTTATTTACACGCTGCTTCTGGCAAAAACAATCGGCGACAACGCGAAGGAACACGCAGAGGTTATCGCACGGCGCAAACCCATTTACAAAGTTCTATTGAACTGGGCCCTAATCTTTTTACACAGTTTTACAGGATGTTTTTTTTTTCCACTTCTAGTTATTTTTTTTTTTGGTGAATGTTGTAGTGTCTGCTGCATTTTTCTTGATGCGAAGCAGCTCAACGTTTGCGGACGATATCAAGGCTGTGAAGCGAGGCAAAAAGATTAGTTTTAATAATATACGCCACCAGCCATGATTGAAGATGCATATGGTTAACAGCGAACACAAAAGCTGAAAACACAACAAAAACCTTCATTGGAATGTCATATATATTAAAAAAAATTACTTTGGACAGCCAGGAAACAATCTCCTTGCGTAGCAGCAATTTCAATACACTTGATCTGGCATTGGTAAACGAGGTTATTAAAACCCCACTAAAACTAAACACGAGAGTTTGTTGATGAAATATTCTTGAAATTTTAAAGCGTGGTTATATAGAATAGAAAACACATCAGTCACGCACGACGTGTCTGTTTGCTCTCAACTTTCACAAAGACGGGATTTTGCTGTCTTTTTCGTTGAACGATAGATTTGATTACATCACTTGCTTTCGTTCATCGAAAAAAAACGTTACGCCGCGGACGTTGAATGGAACAGCACCGGCGATGCCAACTTGGCCAACTTTTTTTACCCCCTATTGAGGTTAGAAGTTTTTTGTATGTTTGTTTGTTTTTTAGTGCAAAAGAACTCGGGGGGGGGGGGGGGGGAGTTTAGGAAAATCAATGCAGTCATTCTGCCAGGGTTCAACAAATCTTCAATTATTAATGGGCGGGGCAACTGATTTGTGGGAGGGGCTTAGAGAGGGCCGTGACCGTCACCTAAATTACGTCTAACGGCGTAAATATTGCGTCAATTATTTTTCTCGTGCAAAAATGACGAAAAAAATACGTGTCCCTTCGATGCTCTTTGCTGCTTACGTGAAGGAATGCGAAAGTATACCTAAATGCAGCGCATTCCTATAGGCACTGCGCCACGTCTTCCTTTTTCACACAGCGCTCCGGCGGTAACACCACGCTCCCCCACTGCGCAGGCGCGGCGAACTCCGCCGGTTCCACGCCTTCCGTGACGATGCATGTGCGTTGGTGCGCTTTTCTTTGTGTTTTATTTCTGAGGCGCGTCCGCTTTGACCTTGAGCGCCCCGCCGACTGCCGTGAAGAAGCATCTGACATCACGTGTCACAGCCAACGGGAACTCGTCGCAGCCATTTTAATTTCCATTTATTTAGATGCCTGTTTTGCGCGGTCACAGCCTACGCCGGTTGCGCTCCATGAGAAAGTTAATGCTCTCGCATTAAAAAAGCTTTTTTTTTCTTCATTGCAGTGTTTATTGAAATGAAACTACTTGTTTTCTGCGCGACTCTTCCCTGGGGTTGCCACTACAACAGATAACCGACCAGATCATTCGGGCCGTTGCATTCCTTATTGTTGTTGTTATCGCTGTTGTTGTTTTGTCTTCATTATAAACTAGCAAGATAAAATAAAAATTGAGCTTGCATTATTAAAAACAAATTAGAGAACAATATCCAGAGAAGGGACTTAGCGTCCGCCCAGAAGTAGTAATTACGAAACGTCCGCGTCGCCAGCTGTTGTTTTCTCGAGCTTCTGTTTCATCGCGCTTCGTGACTCCTTTGCTGGATTGTGGAGACAGAAAAATGAGCATCGAGGTTCCGATGACGGAATGAGATATTCCGATTTATTTTCATTTCTCGTTTCTTTAGCATTACAAATATTTATTTTTCTATACTTTCGCGTTATGTTCCCGCGCTAATGTCAATGCCGTTTCTGTTTCGAGGCCTAGCCTCGAAGAAACATATCCAATCCCGTTTTTTTTTTTTTCTTTCCGACGTTTTTCCAGATTCCCGGATGATAATGTAACCCGAGTTTTTTCCGCGAAATGTCGTCTGCAGTGCAAAGTTCGGCCGCTTTGAAACCCCTTACACACCAAAACAATTTTCAAAAAAAGTAAAAAAAAAATGCAGTGCGTTTAAAGTCGCGTTCACTCTCACCAAATCAAACAGCACAAAGTTACCAGCGGCCGTCTTGAAACTTGAAACTTCTGCTGTGTTTGTCAAGTTCCGTGCTAGGTTTCAGGCCTTTTGGGAGCCGTCGGAAGTTTGCGGGGAATTTTGTTTCAAGATGGAATATATTTAACCAGTGCGCAAACAGAGAAATCAGAGAAGATATAAACGCAATACTAAAGCAGTCACGACTTTGTGTTTTCAAATATTTATTGGCCATCTCTGGTTTCATTGGCTTTGTTCTTCCTTAAAAAAAATTCTCAAACCAAATCACAAATTTCTTTTTTTTTTCTCTTGCTATTGGCGGGCGGCATTTTAAAGGGTAACGAGATATTTCAACCCCAATATAGAATATATTTAGAGGTATTTTTCTTTCTAAATGTTTCATTTCGCTATTTCATTCTGTATTTTCGTTCTTTGTTCACCTTAGAACTTTTATATGCGATGATCGCAACGCTATACTCCGCTTCAGATTAAACAGTTTTAGTGCACCTTACGGAACATCTTTTCGTACGAAAGAAAATTGCGGGTCGGGAGTGCGCAAGCGGAGAACGCGATAGAAATGCTAACTTTATTTCGAACGCACTCAACGCTTAAAATTTTGTGTTTCGGGCTTGCGAGCTTTGCGGGACCCTTGTGAGAAATTCTCAAGGGATCTCGGGGCCGCCAGCGAGAGCACTAATTTCAAGATGGCGGCCACGTCGACAGGCAGCATGGGCGACGTGACGTTCGCGAAATTCAGTGTTATATTAAGTTCAGCTCGGCAATCCTTTCCGCGACCTACCACAATCGAGCCAGATCGCCATGAAGCTGCAGGAATGTACGGCGAAAAAATGTCCATCCCCCGCGATGTAGCTGAGCGCTGCAATCCGCTCACCGCTGGGTCTTACTCATCGCACACTTCGTCACCGACGGAAGGACGACTCTTCAAAAAATTGCCGCAGTTGTTGCCCTGCAATGGACATCAGTAGGTCGTGGATTTCTAGTCACGATAGCGTTGACAGAAGTTTCCGTTTCCACAGGATGATTGACGGAGGCACCCTGGCCGAATTACGCTACGCGCTCGTACTCGTAACCTCCGTACCTCGCAGATAATCGCGGTTGACTAGGGAGCTGCGGCTAGGCTTAATTTAGAAAAAAAGAGTTAGAAACATTTTTTAATATTTATTTTGGGGAATATAGTGAAGCTCAGAGCACACGGCTCGAGATTGCTCCGGGCCTCGTTGAAACCCAGTGACTTTAGTCGGAGCCGCCGAGCATTCACGGCCTGCCGGTGGGCGAAGCGACCGTTACCCATTCTCAGCATTGATCGCCGCTCCGTTGAGAGAACTCGCATGGCCTCGCTCCTGGAGGAAGCTCTGCGCCACGCCTTCTTGTTACACTTGCCAACGTTTGCGGAACGCACAACTAAAATCGCTACAAGCAGGTGGTTTTTAGCGTATACAATGCGGAGAGAAAGTCGTCTGCTTTTTGCGCAGGGGTTGCGGTGACGTCAGAACGACGCTGAGTTCTGATTGGCTTTGACTGCAAGTATAGGGGGTAGACCTCAATGCTGGATGCCTCGAGGTCTACACTCTAAGAAATGCTTGCGCGTCTTCTTACCCGCAAAACACTCGAAGTGCCAATCTCCGCGATCTACAAAATCAGCTGAGCGAATGATGAGGCGGAACATCTGTTTAGACCTAAAAATGAAGTCTGCGCTGTTGCATTACGCAATGCAAAGCGTCATGCTTGCATTGCGTAATGCCACAGCGCAGTCCTAATTTTGAGTTCTAAACGGATGTCCCGCCTCATCCTTCACCGAGCTGATTTCGTAGATCACAGAGATTGGCTCTTCGAGTGTTTTGTGGATAAGTAGATGCGCAGGCATTTCTTACAGTGTACACATTATTTGTTTTCAATCAGTCAATAAGAGCTCCCGTTATGACATCATCGCAACTCTTGTGCAAGAAGCAGACGAACTTGCGCTCTGCATACTCTTGCGAATGCTATAGGGCGGAACTCTACACTAAAACTGTCTATTAAGTCCGACCATCGAAAGTGAATCGCCATGGCGCTCGTCGCCTTCGCGCGTTAACAATTTCCGGCTCAACCAGTCACGTACAGTGAACAGTGAATGGTTTGGCCGGTGATAGAAAACTCACGGAGACGACGAGGGCCGTTACTAAACACCTTCGGCGCTGCTTGAATGGGTCTATCGGAGCGTTTGTTGCGCTTGAACTTAATGCGAAACGGAGTGTTATGCCCGCCGCGTCCCGCCATTGTCTCTTTGAATCTTACTCTTAGATGGAAGGACAAAAACAATGACTGACCATGCAAGGTCTGGGTGTGTTTCGAGCGGACAGAAAACCTGTTTACTGTTCCGATGAATTGATTGTATTTCACGTTGTTCCCTAAACTTTCCCTCGACTCCCGCTTTCAGCCGTCGAACCCATTGTTATTGTCCAGCGACCGGCACTGATCGTGAGTTCATCACAAGGGTATATATTGCATATGGTAATATTACATTGTTATTGCTATTTTGTTTCAGAGCAACCAGGCGGTCTGATTGCGGAGGCTTGTACGCAGCAAAACAAAAACACGATTAAAAAATTTTCGCCGCATTTAACAGAACACCGCACGGGTCACTCAAAAACGACAACAACAACAAAACAAACCGAGAAGGTAGTGAAATAAATTATAAGCAGAAATCAACAAAAAAGGACGAAGACGGGAAGAGATATCTCGGCCTGTGTTTGTCCTTTTAGTGGCACTTCGTTTATTTCTGTAACCTAGTTACCTATATGCGCTGTAATTCGTCCAGGGTAATAAAATTAACTTCGAAGTCAGATAAAATGGGATTTTGTTTTTGTTTTTCAGCCCAAAGAATAAATCACTAAGTTAATGTTTATATACACTCTGAAACCGGTTATATCGATTGTTAGACTTATACCACTGGTTCCTCATAGATAGAATAACAGTCGCCAAGTCCGCAGAGTGACGAGGCAGAGTGCAATCGACGAACCATGGTGAAAGACAGCAGCCGCGTATAAAAAAAAGGAGTGTTTTTTATATTAACACCGTCAAGAATATCAATAACAGCTCCGGTTATACTTAAAATGTTATTGATAATTAATTTCGGTTACTCACGCGGCTTCGTCGTCTTAAGGAAAACGCGGATGACTACGAAAACAAGTCTTACAACGCTAAACATTGCTCATAATCATCGTATCTTCATCGGCCATTAATAGGCTAGGTGGCGCAAGCTACCTCCCGCTATAAAGTGTACAGCCGTAAACGTCCATTCATGCGGACCCGCCCGAGCTGGCTTGGCAACCTTTCGCAGAAGAGCGATATCACAGCGCTCGAAAATTACTAGACAAAGTTTCAATGTGCTCAGGCATTTTTTGCGTTCACAACGTGTGCACTGATGTGCCAGTCCATCCAGAACCCTGTTTTAGCTCAAAGCGTGCACCCACAAAGAATGCCGCAGCCAGGCCGCACGAACCGGGATTTTGCTGCATTAAGACGCGGCTCGTGCATTCTTGTCAACTTTTTCTGCAACGCTGTTATGATGCACGAAGGCACCTTTGGATATGCCAAATTTCCCGCGGGGTTGGTGCCTCCTAGTGCTTTCATTGCTGGGATACATATGTGTGTCCCACTTCTGTGGTAAATTTGAAATTGAACCTCACATCTGACTTTCATATGTTTGTTAAGTTCTGTCACGCGAAGAACATATTGATAATTATTCATAATCAAATGCTATAATATTATATTTTTATATATACAATATATATAAGACAGAAGCATAAATGTAGGACCTAAATTTTTAAAATATATATATATATATATATATATATATCTTGACGTCAGACAATCTACGCGTTAGGGAGCTGTTTCGACGGGCCAACTGATTGCGTATCTGCAGCCTTGAATCGCTTCACTGACAGCTACTGATTTAATATTTTAGTTAGCTATTACATAAAAAAGTACAGACGATCGTGCATTAAAATTACAGAGCCCGACACTGTTTGCACAACGAAGTGATCGGCGGCTTTTCCGGCTTTGCTCGCCTGGTTGAAAGGCTGGCATCTAAAACGATAGTGTGACAGAAATATGCTGTCCTGAACACCCCAGGCGCAATATTTTTGTGAATAATTTTTCTAATATAAAAAGGTTACGATGTCGTGTTCGCGCAGTGTATCTGTGTCATGCAGTGTGCCAGTGAGCTAGATCCTAAGACAGCAAATTTGGTTCGGCATGAACGACGCAGATGGTGCGACAAGCTGAGTATCTTCTTTGGGCTAGTTTTATGAAACTGCTTGCCTCATTTTGCCCGTTAGTAACCTAAAAACATCTTTCTTCTGTGCCTCTCTCTTTCTCCCACTCTTCAAATAATGCAACAGCATATATTGTCAACACAGAAAGAGTTATAAAGGAACTTTATAAAGCTTGGGCCCAATCACCAAGAAATCGTAATTTGTAGAGTCTAGACGACTGAGAAAGCTATCGATGAAAATATGATGAATGTAAGATTACAAACTGCACGAACTGTTCACCCTGCAAATGGGCGACCCATATTACCCCTTGTGTTTAAATAGGGTGCACGAGGAAAAGCTTAAAGATAATCTTTTATAGGAAAAGCTTAAAGATAACATTTTATAGCACGCAGTTACGTGAGTGAGTGAGTGTCTCGAAAACAAAGGAAACAAAAAGGGTGGGTTACAAAATGTATGTAAGTAATGCATAAGTACTGTAATCCTACAACGCGTAATTTGTAGAGCGGATGACGAGATTGTTAGTATATCTTGAGATTCATTTTGACCATTATGTTATCAATTAAAGGGAATCTGAGGAGGTTCTTGAAAGAAACTAGTTAGAGATTCATTCTAGAGTATTCTTATCCCGTGAAAATTAAAAAAATTAAACACCTTTTATACTTACTTCAAAAAAAGCCCGTGCGTCTACTTTCCCACACAAGACTCGGAGAGCCAATCACCGCAGCTTACGGAGCCAGCTCAGCGAATGACGATGCCGAAACATATGTTTCGGCATCGTGATTCGCTCAGCTTCCCCTGGAAATTGCGGTGATTGGCTTTTAGAGTGTTGTGCGAGAAAGTAGACGTACGGGATTTTTTTTTTTTTTTAGTGTACTTGTACACTCGTATACTCCCAATCGAAGGATGAGTTCACAATAATATCGAGGTATTTATAAAACTCCGCCTTCTCCAGTGTACTTTTCTTTCTATGTATATATACTCAAAGACAACTTCCAGCGACATTCCTGAATAAGGGAAGCTTTGGTCGGCACTTAGGGTGCTTAAGCGCACGGCCGCCCATAGCTCTGCCTTCAAGGCTACAGCAAGTTGTCCCCAAGTATAGCCCAATCCTCGGGCGTGATTCCCTTTGATTTAAAGATTATATACTATGCTTTGCTCGTATGTATTGTTACAATCGGTGACACGCTAATAATGCAGTGTGATACTTTGCCTCCAGTGCGAGCTTACTGCCTTTGATAACACTTCGTCGCACACGCAGTCAAAGCACGGCGGAAGGCAACCAGCACGTGGTTCATTGGGATTACATCATATCTCGATTAGTTTTAGAACTTTATTCAATGTTCGTTCTATTTCGCCTGTGTTGTCTCGAGAATAGATTATATAATCTATTCTGGAGACAACATAAGCGAGGTACAACCAACATAGGCGAGATAGGAACTGCAAATGACACGCCTATACAGACTTGTCCTCTTCACAGGTAATTACCAGTGAATGAATAATGGTGTCTGGTAAGTAATTGATATAAGGCGGGAAAAGAATAGTGTCTATAGCGCCGCTTCTTGAGGCACGTTCGTGGTAATTGGTTTTGTTGGGGACTGGCGGTTCAATAGAAAAAAACAAGTGCGGAATGCACGCCATAGCAGATCACTTTCAAGGAGCTAAGAAAGACATATAAAACTGTACCACACCATAATTACTGTGAACGAGTGGTATGGCTAGTAGTATCGAAGGCTTTCTTCACACCAATAAAATTCGATGCACTCATGTTGTTCTTTTTCAGAAAGACGTTGATTAATCGACAAAGAGTAAGGATAACGTTGGCAGTGGACTTTTTTGCTCGAAATTCCTGATGACATAGCCAAACTGCCGTACTTGATGAAGAATGCTGCAAGTCTTTTTGTAAATAGCTTAGGCAGCTGCTCACTAATATCGGCCTATATAATCACCAAGGTAATTTCGAACTCCACTTCTAAATATAGGTGTTGTATTTCCAACTTATGCGTCCTTTGCATAAGCATGCATAGAGTTAAACGAGCGACTAAACATTCGGTGTACAAAAGATGAATTAAGTATAGCAATAATATTTTTCAACGTTTGTTTTTACAAGGAATGCTGTCAATACAAGCAGTTTTATATCTTTTTTTTAGGCGTTTTGGCAATAATATATATAATTTCTTGAGCAGACACTTCCTTCTCGAGAAGAAACTATGGCAAGGGGCAGTCAGCATCTCACCCTTGTTCCAATGTAACGCCCCAAGCTGCTTGGGGGACCCAAAGCGTTGAGGACCCCTATTCTAAAACTTCCTATTGTCACACGGGACAGATTGGTCCCGCGATTTACGCTTATAAAGCCCAGCTTAATCCATATGCTAGAAGCAGAACCATCTCGCTCCCCAATGCTATAAATAAAATGCTCAGATCGATCATGTTATTTCACTTTGTAGAGGTATTCGAGAGTTTTAGAATAGGAGGCCTAAACGCTTTGGGTCGCCCAAGCGCTTGGGAGGTCGCATTGTGCATACGCGGAAGTTCTCCGCATGCTCAGTAATACGCCTCAAGCTCTTCAGAGGACCCAGAGCGTTGAGGTCTTCCGAAAAGGATGACCCAAGGCGTTCTAAAACAACCTATTGTTCAGCCGTAAATAGAAACACGACCCTGTCTCGTTTATAATTTTTGCCTGCTCCATTTTTTTCTTTCTTTTAAAACTAAATTTTTAAATATTAAAGTGGTCTGTTCCATTGTGGCACTGCTGCCAGCTTATCGATAGTACCATGGCGATAGAGGCACACGAGGCATGAACCGCGGGACCGCTCTTGGCCGCTGGGCGAGGCAGGCGATGGCCTCCCCTCCACTTCTAGCTTAGCACAGTTCCTCGAAGAGATGCAGATGCACGTTACGCTCCCGGGTAAGCAGCTCGCGTATGCATGCAAATTCCCACCCACGTTAGATCGTAAACCCACCGCTTGGTGCCGTCTTTATGCGGAAAATGTCCACTGTAGTCTTTGCTTCAGAAAATGTTTCACGGTACCCTCTCGAAGCTAAAATCTACGAAAAGCGAGCGAAAGAAAAAGGCGCTAGAGTAGGAGGTGTGCGCCCACGGTGGAAGGAGAGAGAGGTGTCTGCACAAGGACAGAAAGGGGGGTCGAAGTTTCACTCGGGCTTCGCGCATCTCTCGGAAGGGGTGCCGTTGATTTAGGGCTCCCGCACTGGCGCGATCGCGCGCCGCTCGGGCTTGAAAACGTGCACGAATATGGACGGTTCTTTAAGCTCCTAGTCATCGTGGGAGCGACCGCTAATCCCCTGAAATCGTTTGGATGAAGTGATCTTCCGATCGATCCACTTATCGCAAGATTCAAATACGTATCAAATCGTGTTAAATAAAATAGTCAGTGAATAAAAAAATAGAAAAAAAAAACTAGCGTAGGTTTTACTGTTGCCTTATTTATTTTATAGATGACACGTCATTTGAGCCTTTAGCGCAGCTTCGTTTCGTATCTGAGAAAATTACGGGGAAGTCGGCGAGCTAATCGCTTCGGCCGAAAATTGCCTCGGAACGCACACTCCGCAATATTTTGTCGTTCCAGCGGGCCGGAGGGTGTTTGTATTCTGTACATTTTTGTTTTCTTGTGAGCCATTCGTGCGTGGAAAGTCCCCCTCGCGAAAGTTCCCTTTTCTTACGTTAAGTTTAAGGAAGTCAACCGCGAACCGCAGCACATGTATATATATATATATATATATATATATATATATATGTAACGCGTCTATAGCGATATCGCGTGTTAATTAGAAATGCTAATTAAGTTTCACGCGACAATCACTCGGTCGGGTTGTCACTGAACCAGCTGCCGCTTTGTTGTATTCACCGTCTTTACCGCGAATGATCCTTATTTCTAGGCATGTTTTTCGTTTTATCTTAGTTACAGGCGTATAGACCTTTCCATCGCTGATCACCAGGGCCAAGAACGCTGAGTCACTGAGCTGTGGACGCATGCGCAGCGTCCGACATACGCACAACAGAGCAACAGCTCATGCTCAGAAGGCCTTCCACAGCCCAGCAGACAAGATGGCAGCGCGCAGAAGCCGATTTTTGCAAAGGTCTATAGCTATTTTCTCATCCAATAGCGTCATTTGCCAAGAAATTCAAATGATACCATAGAGCGAAAAGGTTCCAGTGTTTCCTCTTTTTCCTTAAACTTCAGGCATAATTTATGGGGGAGAGGCACATGGTGTGCATGATATTGCCGCGAGCGCAGCTGACCAAGCAGGCAGCGCGCTCGTGGCCTAACGGTTATCGCGCGTGCCTTCCACGCAGAAAGCTTGGGTTCGAATCCTGGCCGCGTGGACGCATTTTTGTTCACTCTGACTCTGACGAAGTTCTGGTAAATTCGAGAACCGTGTTGCTCATTTGAGGTCGGAATGTTCTACACGCAGAACCTTCTACGCGGAATCTTCCAGAACCCCACACGTGTACATAAGAGGCTCCGCGTGGCGAGCCGCAGTCAGTTTCGCCCCAGCGTTCGACTCTGCTCTACGCCGACTTCGACGCCCGCGACGCTCTGTTATTATTTTCTGTACCCTTTCATTTTTGGCACAAGTTCGCCACATTAAACGTTTCTTTCTTTCTGTTTATTTATTGTTCTTTTGGTCACCACCCGTGACAATATCCCACCGACGTGCAGATATCTGGGCATATTTAAAATCGAGTCAATCAATAAATAAAAAAACGCCGATCAAGCGACCGAAGTGGTAAGCCCTGGAGCGCGCTTACAGAAAATAAATTCCTCCTCTTCTAACAATAGGTAATTCATCGACCAATATTTTAGTTGACTAATATTTTTAATAACCTCTACCCATAAAAATATTTTTCGCGTCACGCTGTGCAGTCTGCTGGTATTCGCATCACAGCCGGTCAGAGCTCGGTAACGAACAAATATATTGGATTGATTACAGTGTTTCTAGCCACTAAACTTGCGTAATAATTTAGACATAGACGTACATACTCTGTAGAACAAATGCTACTCGCAAAGATGGCCAGTACACATAATCAGCAACCTTTCTGAGGCCGCTTGAGTGGCACAATCCGACGGACATAAGAGCATTTCTTTGAGAACGCGGCACTGCTTCAAACTTGCTCGGGTCCTCCGAAGGCAGCTTCTATTATCTCGCCAAGCAGTGCTTGTTGTTTGTCATTGGCAGGACTATATACCCAATTTGTATACGCGTATAAATAGACACGCAGTTGCGCCGAAACAAAACAATCGCCGCGAGTGTATACGAACGACTCAAAATTGGCAAGTGTCCCCGCGACCTTTTACTTTCTGTAACTGTACTACCGTCATCGGAACCCCGAACAACAAAATGGCACGCACAGCGCGCCACCAAACTTTCAACTGTATTATGTAAGCCACCAACGATGTATGCGAACGGCTGCTGGCTGTTCGAGAAACGCACGTCATCAGATATACTAATGTCAAATTTGCACGGGTTGCAACTGGGTCCTCGCCGTTCTTCTCATCTTGAAGAATGTTGCGAGCTTCTTGTCTATATACCTCATTGGGGCTGGTCTCGCCTCCCACTTCTCAAGTTGGCGACCGACAATAGCGTCAATATCCTCGGATATGCTACCACCAAAGTCGCTAACAGCTAAACAAAGGCAGTGTGTGAAGACACTCGAGCGTCTAAGCATCGCTCCCAACCAATCAGATTGCGGCATTCGCTGATAAAATAACGTATTGACGTAACGTAAACATAATAAACCACGCCCTGCGTTTCTTGAGCTGCTGCCAGTGACGCCTCCAGAAGCTTCCTACCTCCATGTATAAGCCTCCATTGAGTACAATCATTCGTTAGAACCTGTTTCAAAACAGATTTCTCTCTTTATCTCTCTAAAGCTTAAAATTCACATGCCCCCCCCCCTCCCCCCTCCCTCCTCCCCCCCCCCCCCCCCCCGGCCTTCTCCCCAGAAGAAATCCTTTTTATCATGTGCGAAGCGCTAGTGAATGTTTTTTTTTTTTTTTTAAGAGACCACGCCTTCATTCGTAGAGTCCTGTATTTCCCGAGAAAAACAAAGTTAAACGGAAACTAAAGGATAAGTGCGGAGGAATGTGTCTTCATAGACTCCGAAAGTTCCTTGGGTCGTTTCACTCCCCACAATTCTATAAAATACGCGTTCCAAGTTTGCATTAATGCAACGAACTTTCCATGTCTCGGCGGCCATAAAAATTATATTTAACTAAGGAAGCAGTGCGTCGGACGGACTATTATATAGTTCTAGAATGTTCCGAAGCATTTTTGTCATGGCACGTGACGAAGAAAAAGGCGTGGCTGACCAAGCGACTTGATACTATATAAGGTGCCCCCCTCCTCTCCCCTCAAAAAAACTCGCAATATCTTTTTGTTTTTTTTTGCACCGGAAAAAAAAATTACGCATCGCCAAACGCCCAATTTCCGCTCAAATGCAGCGCTAGCAGTTCAGATAAGATGCCGAAGTTTCAGAACTGACGGTCACCTCAATCAAAAGTTATTAAGGTTTTTCGAAAATTTTCAATGGGAATGGTGGCCGAAGAAGCCCACAAATGCATGAGAATGAATGACCTCGACCACCACAAACGGGCCTCGATCATTTTCCCATTGAGAATTTTGGAAAATCGATTTTATAGCCTTTGAATAAGATCACGGTATAGTTCTGAAACTTTGGCATTCGATCTGGGCGACTAGCGCTATATTTTGGCGGAGATTGAGCGTTCTACGATGCGTAGTTTATTTCTCCGGTGAGAAAAAAAAAAAAGCACTAAATAGTTTTTGGGTACACGTCGTACATGACTTGCACGTGACGTCATCGCGCTACGCTGGTAATACCTTCTACTTGTCCTCGCCGAGAAAAACAAACTTAGTGGCGCAAACCGTACGCTGCCGAAGGTACGCTCTCACTATCAAAGTCATCACAATGTCGCATGTTGCGGACGTCAATGCAGGCTATACTTACAAGGATGCCGCGGAGGATGTGCTTCGGAATTAAAAGTTAATCGCCGGCACGCCGGCAGAGAGAACGAAAAAAGACACTCACCGGGGCGTTCAACCGCCGCGTCTTGGACCATCTTACGACACGTGACACAGTCAAAGCCGCAGGTGGGAAATCCTGGCTCCTGTGCCATTGGAAGCGGAGCCGAGCGCAGGGGTAGGCACGTTGGGCGACGTCCTCGCGACCTCAAGGTTCCGGCGGACGGTCCATGAGGGGGGGTGCCGCCCCGACCGGTGGTCCTCGGCACCCGATCGCAGTGCTTCGGGCCTCGAGAGCGTCTGCTGCCGGTCTGCGATTCCCGCGAGCGGCGCCCCCGCGCATGTGCAGTGGCGACTCTTGGCGTATACCGGTGGGGCACCTATACGACCAATCGATGCGGCCTCCAGAGTCGGAGGCGCCGAGCTCTCCCCGTCTGTCTGTCTGTCCGTACTCGAGAACTCGGGGTCGCTCAGTGGTGGTCCCGTGCGCTCGCTGGAGCCTAGGCACCCGGGGCTCCGCTTCTCTTCTTGTTGCGTTACGGGGACGTCCGGCGCAGCGCTCGTGTGGCGAAGAATAGACACTCCTCTCGGGCCGCCCAGGTCGCTTCCCTGCCATGTGCACTGGTCGGCGGAACACGTGCGGGCGTGCGGGGGCAGTAGAGAACACTCGAGAGCGAAATGGAGATCGACCAGCCTGGTAACTGCTCCAATTGAGGAAAAGGGTACGATGGAAAACGGGGAAAAATATAGGTTTTCAATGGTGTAAAAAGGATAAACGCCCTAAACGTAGGATACGGAAAGATGACGGTTTGACCTTTCGGCGGGGGACGAGAGCTTGGCGACAGAAATGAAACGTAGGAGCACACGTGGGAATTTCACGGAACTAGGAAAAGCTGCTTGTTCCCAGTGTCTGGACTGGTGTGTAAGCCTTCACATAACAATTGCTAACTGCGTAGCTCGAGCGAAGAAGGTCGAGACTGCAATGCCTGATTTCCTTTTCAACATCATTCAAGTACATGTGTGCCTTTGCTAGATATTTCTGACACATGGCAGGGAGTAATACTTCCCATTAGTCACATGACGCGTAAAGGGTTCGATGTATACACCATTGTCTCTCAACGCCACATTCCGGAAAATGAATGTGGCATATATGGCCTCGTTTGCCTGAAGTTTGCCTGACATCTCGCGCCATCTAACGGTCAAGTTTTGAAACGATGGCCAGTCCGTTCCGTCGAGTTTCCGCCAATCGCAATACTGTAATCCTGAGTTCTAAATGCAGTTGTGTGTAGTTTTCGGAGGAGGAGGAGGACACAACTTTATTTATAATCTATTTGATTTGTAGGGTCAAGCCGATACGTGGAGAGACGGCCACGTGTTGTCCAGGGCCCATCCCATGTAGTTCTCTACGATGAAGCAGAAGAGGGGGAGGGTAGCAAACCCCAGACCGTGGCGGCTTCCTCGGCCCAGTCGCAGATTTCCTTCTGGATGTCCGCTTCCCAGCTGTGCATCAGCGCGTTCCACTGCTCCGTATCATTGCATGCGAATGGCATCCTGTCCTTAAGGGGGGAATTTGGACACTTTCAGATAATGTGAGATAGTGTAGCTCGCGAGGAGCAGAATTTGCATACTTCCGAGTGTAGGTCCGGCAACCAGTGCGAATAAAGGGCAGGATTTGGATACGTGTTTGTTTGGAGTCGTCGCCAGGTCCATTCCTGGCTCTTGGTTAGCGATTTCTGTCCCGCAGGAAGTTTCCTGCGTGCTAATCTATATGATTGCGTAATTTCTTGGTACGAGGTCAGTGTGTCTCTGTGACTGACCGGCTCGTTACCTGTTACCGCCATTGCTCCCTGTGCCCGGTATGCTAGCTCTCGGGCGGTGGTATGGGCGGCTTCGTTTCCGGGGAGGGAGGTATAAGCAGGGGCCCAGATTAGACTGACCATGTCGTTAGGAATATTGGAGATGCGTTTTAGAACTCTGAGGGTAGCCTCAGAAACCCTGCCCCTCGCGAAGTTAAGAATTGCGCGCTTAGAGTCCGATATGATTGCTTGAGTGTTGATGACAAGGAGGGCTATGGCAATAGCGACCTCTTTCGCAGTTTCCGAATTGGTTGTTGGGATCGAGCCCCCGGAAAGGGGGACCCCATGGCCGTCGGTGGCGACCATGGTCATGGCCTTTTGGGGGGGGTAGTCTGCAGCGTCCGTGTACACGACACCCTCGAGCTGGCCGTATTGTTTGTGGTGTGCCGCGCTTCGAGCTTTCCTGCGATCTGGGTGGTGTCCCAGATGCATGTTTTTGGGAAGCGGAGGAATGTGGAGATTGGCTCTGATGGCATGTGGAAGCGTGTGTTTCGGGCTTGATGAGCTCTCGTGATGAATGCCTAGATTCTGTAGAATGGCTCTACCTGTATGTGTGGTAGTGAGACGTGTGTATTGCGAGAAGAGATGTCCCTCGATCATCTCTTCTACCGTGTTGTGTAATCCTAGGGCTAGCAACTTATCCGTAGAGGTTGTGGGGGGAGGCCTAGCGCCATTTTGTAGGCCCCCTGATGATGCGATTGAGTTTATCGCGTTCAAGTTTCAGTGGTCTCATGTATGGAGCCGCATACGTCACTCTGCTAATGACGAAGGCCTGGATCAGCCGGAGCAGATCCGCTTCCCCCATCCCAGAGTGACGGTTGACTATGCGGCGTATGAGACGCGATGTCTACTGAGTGGCTAATTCTACCCTTCTAATCTGTTCGGTGTTGTGACCGTTGGACTGAAAGGTCATTCCTAATATGCGGATGTTATCTCTCGTTGGTAGAGTTTCCCCTTCGAGCAAAAGCTTCATCCTGCATGGTGCGAATTTTGTCGTATTCCTGCGAAGTCCGCTGGGCCGCACGATCATGTATTCTGACTTTTCCGGGGAGCACGCGAGGCCAAATGTTTTGACCGCTCCGCTAACTATATCTATTCCTTGCTGGAGGATGCCCTCCAGCTCCTCCTCGGACCTCGCATCCGCCCAAATCGTGATGTCGTCCGCGTAAAGGCTGTGGGATAGGCCTGGGACGGTGACTAGTTTGTTTGGGAGTGTGAGGAGGGCGAGACTGAAGAGGAATGGGGATAGTACAGAGCTTTGTGGTGTTCCCCTTCGTCCCAGTGCGATGGGTGGTGACTGTATGTCTTCTATGTTAAGGGTTGCTGTTCTGTCTGTGAGGAACGCTCGTATGTAATTGTATGTCTTGGTGCCTACCCTGATTCCGTTTAACGTCTGCATGATTGTTGTGTGGAGGACGTTATCAAAGGCCTTTTTGAGGTCGAGGCCTACTATGGCCCTGTATCTCCTAGTCTGTTCGGGGCCATATATCTGGGGATTTAGTTGCAGAAAAATGTGCTGCGTGGAAAGATTAGGGCGAAATCCTATCATTGAGACAGGGAGGAGGCGGCAATCCTCCAGATGGTTCTGCATCCGCGATAGGGTAATGTGCTCAAAAAGCTTCCCCACGCATGATGTGAGGGAGATTGGCCTGAGGTTGTTTAGTGTGAGGGGTTTGCCACGTTTGGGAATAAATTTTACTTTGGCGTGCTTCCATTCCTGCGGTAAGGCGCCCTCCTCCCAGCACTTACTAAAGAGCTGGGTCAACGCCTGAATGGAAGCATCATCCAGGTTTCTAAGAGTTTTGTTATTAATTTTGTTCTCTCCCGGGGCCGATTGGGTACGTATTTTGTGTAGGGCTGCACGGACCTCCGATTCTAGAATGGGAGAGTCTAGATCGGCGTTGGGAAGGCCCGTGTAGTCCTCTAGCGTGGTGGGGGGGTTGTGTCCAATGTATATGGCCCGTAGGTTTTGGAGGAGTGTTTGCGTGCTTCCATCGTATTGATAGAGGAGACGGGAGAGATTCTTCCGCTGCTCCGTTTTGGTGTTGTTTGGGTCGAGGAGGTGCCTGAGGAGGTGCCAAGTTTTGGCGTTCCCCAGGCTTTCTCGCAAACTATCGCAAATCTGGTGCCAATGTTGACGCGTGAGGGCATTAGCATAGTCCTCAATTTGTCGATCCAATTCAGCAATGCGTAGCTTGAGTTTGCGATTGTGTTTTTGTTTTTTCCAGCTTTTGTGTAGGCCGTTCCGCGCTTCCCACATGTGCAGTAGGTGGCAGTCCACCTCTTGTAAAGATATTGGCTCCTCTTGAATGGCGCGCGTAGTGTCGCTGACGTCTGTGAGCAGCGCGCGCGACCATTCCTCGAGGGACGCAGTCTCCATGGGAGCCGTACAAAGCCTATTCTGGCGAAATTTGTCCCAATCTGTTATTTGTTTGGGAGCTGGTTTTCTGCGGTATTCTGTAGTCTGTAGGCAGATGCAAATTAGATAATGGTCGCTGCCCAGACATTCCTGCGTGTTTTGCCAATCCGCGCGTGGAATGTTTCGGGTGAACGCTAGGTCGGGTGATGTGTCGGTACAGACGCTATTGCCTATTCTCGTGGGAGTCTGATGATCGTTCAGGAGGGTCATACCCTCCTGTTGAGCAGCCTCCCAGAGGCGAGTGCCTTTGGGTGCATCGCTCGCGTATCCCCAGGCAGCATGAGCCGCGTTGAAATTCCCCACCACGAGGAGGCGATCGCGTTTGGCAGTTAGCCTCGCACGATGTAATATGTTGAGGAATTTGGCCCTCCAGTCCCTTGGTGGACTGTACACGATTAGAATGAATGTACTGTTGCTTTTAGCGTTGCGAGGGATGAGCTCGATTAGAGTATGTAGTATATTGTCATCTACCGAATCGTGCAGTATGGCTGTGATATTGCGGTGGACGAGTATCGGTGCGAGGAGCTGTGTGTTGGAGGGGGAATTGTATGTTTTGTAACCGGCTAGCTTGGGGACAGTCCTAGCCTCTTGAAGTCAGATCACTATCGGGGGGACTGATCGGGTTAGGAGGAATTGTTGGAGGTTTCCGCGTTTCTTCCGAGAGGTTCTGCAGTTCCACTGCCATATCTCGTCCCTATCCATGATTGGGCTGAGGAGGAGGGAGGCTGGTGCTGCGGCTGCTGGGGACCTGTAGTTTGGGCGGCGCTAGGGGACTGGGAGTAAGGTTGGGGATTGAATCCCTCGAGGTGGAACGGGAGGTCCTGGAGGGAGATGCGGATCGTGGTGATTGCGGCAGGGGCGTAGGGAGGGGACGGTTTTGCGTTATGAGCTCGACAATGGACACGCGGTGATTGAGCTGCTGAAGCTGGAGGAGCATTCGTTGGTGCGTTGGCGTGACGGCGGCCACTTCCAGTTGTAGGGTGTGGACGACCTCCATGATACTGTGGCTCATCTGTTCGATTTTGTTGGTGACCATAGTCATCATCCTGGTCTCGAGGCTTTCGAGGTCTTGTATGGTTGGTTGGAGGGGTTCGTCCGCCTTGCGCTTTGTAGCGGTGCGCTGAACCACCATGGGTTCTACTGCTGTGGCGGCGGCGGGTTTAGGGGGGATGGGGGGTTTGGACTGCGGCTGAGAACACGGTTGAGTGTTTGTGGGAGGATTGAGTGGAGGTTGTGTGGAGGGTCCCGCCTGTTTGGGATTCTCCAGCTGGGCTATTTTACTACTGAGACGCGCTAGTTCCCTTCTTAGTTGCTCGTTGTCAGCTTGAAGTAACTGATATTGTTTGGATTGTGTGGGAGCAGTGGACTTAGCAACTGATGCCCAGCTCACCTTGGAGGTAGCCGAGGATGATGATTTGCTGGTCACATCAGGCCCCCTGCTGGAGCTCCGGCCTCTTCCTCGGGAACGAGAACGTGATCGGGATCTGGAGTGGGAGCGGGAGCTGTGGAGCTCCCCGCGGGCGCCTGCTGATCGATCCCTGGGTCTGGTGGAGCGGTTGCCGCTCGTCGAAGGGTTGTGGGCAACCTGGGGATTCGAAGCGGTTGGCCCAGGTTACCCCTACGACAATCGTGAGTGGTCATCTTGACCACAAGGGGGCCAAGGGCAACTGGCCACGCGAGCGGCGCTCCGCCGCTGATAAAGAGCCGTCGCAGCGTATGCGCGGGGGCGGTTGGGATCGCGCCGCAGGCTATAGCGGTCATTAAATATTTACGTGTTGTTGAACCGGTGTGCTGTGTCATTCCTCGAGACGGATAGCAGCAAGGGAAATCCCACACTGGCGCCCAGACGTGATATGCTACTCGTCTGGGAGGATGGCCGCAAACTGGGTTTGTTCTTACGTTTTACATAGTCAATTTTGCGTTCCTGAGTTTGTCCACATTTGAGGGGGCATTTCTTCGCAAGCCTAAGTTCATTGACCTGCGGAAGCCTCCACTAGAACACGATGCCGTCTACAGAGGACGCCGACAGAAACGTGAGTGAGGACGACCTTTCGACGCTCGGTGCACTCGCGGATAACGCCGCCAGCGACATAAAACCAGACGCTAAGCCTGCAGTCTCAGTCCCGGCAGGCGCAGCATCAGAGGGTGGTCTAGCAGAACTAAGAGTGGCCATGACCATGCTTCTTCAGATACAACGAGAGCAGATGATGCGCTCAAGCCCCACTACTGCTGCAAGCACGCCCCCCAGAGACTACCTAAGGCTCTCGCTTAGCGTTCCGGTTTTTTCGGGGTACGCAGATAGAAAGTCAGTCGCGATGTTCGTCTCGGAACTGCGGGACTACCAAGCTGCGTCGGGAATTGACGACGAAACCATCCTCACCCGCCTTTTGCCGGTAGCACTGACAGACAGTGCAGCACAGTGGAAGAAAAGACAAACTAAATTCACAAGTATGTCAGATTTCGAGGCGCGATTTAGGACGGAGTTCCTGCCTCCGGATTACAGCAGGCGGATTAGGAACGAGCTGCGCGCGCACACACAGCACCCGGAAGAGTCACTCATTGAGTTTGTAAGGGCTCTCCAGGGCCTGTACGATATCGCCGACGCCGCGGCACCAGACGCGGAGGAAGTACAACGCGCCATCCGCCAAAGTTACCCGCGTTTCCATCCCCATCTCAGGGGACGCACCTTTAAGAATTTAGACGAGATGTCACGGGAAGCGATCACCATCCAGGCCGACATCCTCGCTGAACTAAGATACCGCCCCCCTCCACCGCAGAACATGACTCTGGAACCATCATTTGCGTGGTCTGGAAACGCACGTGTACGAGTCGAGAGAGAACCAGACGATTCCAGTCTGGCGTCTGTCCCCCGAGCCCTAGATCCTCGTGCATACGAATCACGAGCCCTAGATCCTCGTGCATACGAATCACGGAGGTGCAGCGGTTATGAGGGCATACATTCACAACGCTACAGCCCCTCCATTGGTGAAGATGAGTTCTTGGCCTCTGGACCGGTAACGCGGAGCTTGGGAGAGGCAAGAAAGAGCGGGACACCGCAGGAAGCCGACGGGCGGGCCACGCCCCGTTGTTTTTGATGCGGCCAGCCAGGACACATACACAGGGACTACAGCGAACGGCAGCGGCCACCTCAGACACAGGGAAAGGGCTACGGCCGGCGGTGGTAAGAAATTCCAACTCTCCGCCGACCGCGCCGAGAACACAATCCACAAGGTCGAGCCGCCGCAGCCGCCTCCGGGCCTCCCGGAGGCTCGCACGGGCTCCGGGGACTGACGCTTTTCTATCAACCCTCGGTGTCCCTCCATCACCTTTTCTTCCTCATAACACTCTCCGTCGTGAGACTCCCGGCGTGTCCGATTTTGCATGGACACCCGGGCGCCCAGCTCATACCGTCCGCGGTGTTGAGAGTCCCGGCGTGTCTGCTCGTGCATCGACAACCGGGCGGCCAGCTCGCAACACCTTCCGTCATGAGACTCCCGGCGTGTCGGCGTTCGCGTCGACACCCGGGCGCCCAGCTCACACCGTTCGCGGTCTTGAGACTCCCGGCGTGTCTGCTCTCGCATCGGCAACCGGGCGGCCAGCTCATAACACTTTCACTCTTTGTTGTGAGAATCCCGGCGTGTCCGATTTTGCATGGACACCCGGGTGCCCAGCTCACACCGTTCGCGGTCTTGAGACTCTTGGCGTGTCTGCTCTCGCATCGACAACCGGGTGGCCAGCTCACAACACTTTTCGTCATGAGACTCCCGGCGTGTCCGCGTCCGCGTCGACACCCGGGCGCCCAGCTCACACCGCTCGCGGTCTTGAGACTCCCGGCCTGTCTGCTCTCGCAGCGACAACCGGGCGGCCAGCTCATAACACTTTCACTCTTCGTCGTGAGACTCCCGGCGTGTCGGCTTTCACACCGACACCCGGGCGCCCAGCTCACACCGTTCGCGGTCTTGAGACTCCCGGCGTGCCTGCTGTTGCAGAGACACCCGGGCGGCCAGCTCACAACACTCACCGTCATGAGACTCCCGGCGTCTCGGCTTTCACACCGACACCCGGGCGCCCAGCTCACACCGTTCGCGGTCTTGAGACTCTCGGCGTGTCTGCTTTTGCACAGACACCCGGATGGCTAGCTCATAACACTCTTCGTCGTGAGACTCCCGGCGTGTCGGCTTTCACACCGACACCCGGGCGCCCAGCTCACACCGTTCGCGGTCTTGAGACTAGGGCCCGGCGTGCCTGCTGTTGCAGTGACACCCGGGCGGTCAGCTCACAACACTCCCCGTCATGAGACTGCCGGCGTGTCGGCTTTCACACCAACACCCGGGCGCCCAGCTCACAGCGTTCGCGGTCTTGAGACTCCCGGCGTGCCTGCTGTTGCAGTGACACCTGGGCGGCAAGCTCACAACATCCTCGGTCATGAGACTCCCGGCGCGTCTGCCTTTGCACTAATCCCCGGGCGAACAGCGTCCACTGTTCCCGGTCGTAAGCTACCCGAAGCAACTGCATTTGAGTTGGACCCTAATGCCATTCCCTTTCAGCCAAAGGTCGGCCCGTCAGATTCCGGCCCGATCCCCAGCGTCAGTGCCGCTTTGAAGTTCTCAACACCAAGGATGGTCGCTGTGGATGGCCGGTCGCTAATGGACTCGCACCAGCCGACGGTGGTAGGAACAACCTCACTAAACGAGAAACCAACAGTGCTCATCCCAGCTGTGAGTAGAATCGAAGCTACACCCAAGTCTCTTGAACCTCGTATGACTGTGAATGTACTAGGTAAACCAGTGGCCGCTCTTTTAGATACTGGTGCAAACATATCGCTCATTGGGGATGCTGTATTTGCGGAATGTAACAAGAAAAAGATGCATCTCCGGTCAGCAAAAGTGAAATTGCAGGTAGCATCGGGGTCCGTACTGCCTGCTGCCGGTGCAGTCAGGTTACGAATTTCCTTTCATGGCAGAAAACGAAGACAACGGTTCGTATACCTCCCAGAACTGCCAGTGCCCATGATCCTTGGTAGAGATTTTATTGCAGCGGAGCGGATTTTGCTAGACTTTGCCCAAGCTGGATATTGGTTGGGAGGCGAAACGAAATTAACGCCATTTACCAGACGGCAGGATTGTATTCGCGGCCAAGCGTTCCCGTTAAACTTTGCCGGGCAGATGTCTTTACTTCCAGACAGCGTGCTCAAAGCCGTGCAAAAGTGTTCCGGTGAAGACAACCAGAAGCAGCTCCAGCAACTGCTGGAACCCTTCTCGCCGATGTTCACGGAAAGATCTGGGAAAACCGATCTCCTACGGCACCGCATCGAAACTAAGGATGCGCCCCCGCGGAGGTGTAATCCGAGACCCATAAGTGCTCACAAGCGCAAACTTCTTGATGCGGCGCTATCGGAAATGATCGACACAGGCGCAGTACGACAGTCAAAAAGCCCATGGGCTTCCCCGGTGGTCCTTGCTCCAAAGAAGGACGGCACAGCAAGGCTTTGTGTTGATTACAGGCGCCTAAATGAAGTGTCAGTCAGAGACAGTTACCCGTTTCCTAGTATTTACTCAGTAATGTATGCCCTTGGAAACGCGACTGTTTTCACAACCCTCGATTGCAGCCGCGGATTTCTTCAAATCGAAGTTCATCCGGCTGATGTAAAGAAGACCGCATTCATTTGCCACAGGGGGTTGTTCGAATTCACTCGCCTTCCCTTCGCTTTGTCCAACTCTCCCGCCAGCTTTCAACGCCTAATGGACGTTGTTCTCGGTGACGCGAAGTACGAGTTTGCGATGGCGTACATGGATGACGTAGTGGTGTTTTCACGAACATTCGAGGAGCATCTCGTACAACTTCATATCATACTCGAACGAATGCGTAAGGCCGGCCTTACGATTCATTTAGATAAAGTCCAGTTGGCATCGCCTGTAATGAACCTTCTCGGATTTGTTGTAGATAACGGAACGCTGCGCCCGAATGAAGATAAGCTGCGCGCAATAACGGAGTACCCACCCCCTTATGACGTCAAAAGCCTACAGAGATATCTCGGGATGATTGCGTTTTATAGAGATTTTATTCCGCAATGCGCTGAGATAACTGAACCTCTAAACCGATTGCTCCGCAAAAAAAAAACGAAATGGTGCTGGGGGCAGGAGCAGCAAACGACATTCGCGTGTCTTTCAAGGGCTGTTACTGAAAACGCGTGTTTAAATCTGCCCGACTTGAATCGTCCGTTCATCTTGCAGACCGACGCAAGCGATTACGGACTAGGGGCGGTTCTTCTGCAGGAACATGACAGCGTTCTTCGTCCCGTAGCTTTCGCCAGTCATACGTTAACTGGAGCGGAGCGAAACTACTCACCAACCGAAAAAGAGTGCCTGGCAATTATTTTTGCGCTTAAGAAGTTTGACATGTACCTTGACGGCGCTTCGTTTAGCATTCAAACTGACCACATGGCTCTCTCGTGGCTCAAATGGCTTCAAAACCCTGCAGGACGACTCGCTCGATGGGCCCTTTCGCTCCAGCGCTACAAATACACAATCGAGTACAAGCGTGGAGCGGCTAACCACGTTGCAGATGCGTTATCCCGTGCTCCACTTCCCGGGCAGGAAATGCAGGTGGATCCCGACTTGGTGGCACTGGCCAATGCGGCGCCCATCACACCAGATTCGCGGTGGGGAACCCTGGTGAGCAGAGAGGAGCTCCGAGTGGCCCAGCTGTCCGATGGACTTTGTCAGAAGGTGATGCACCAGCTGGCAGAAGAAAACTCAGCCGACGCTGGGAATCCCAGAGACTTAGACTCATACCTGCTCAGCAGCGACGGCATCCTGCTGCGATACATCCCCCAGGCGGACGATGGGTTCAGCGGCCCGCCATTCTGGACTGTAATACCACGTAAACTGCGTAAGTCATTTATAAGATATATGCATGATTCCGCCTTGGCAGGCCACAGCAGTGGGAGCAAAACTTAGGAAAAGTTGTCCCAAATTGCAACGTGGCCCAGGTATAAGGCAGGATGTAGTGAGGTACACACGTAGCTGCCCGGGTTGTCAGAAGGCGAAACCCCGAGGTGGCCAACCACCAGGTTTAATGCAGTCGGTCGAAAGCAATTATCCCTGAGAGTGTGTTGCCTGCGACGTTGTCGGTCCCTTTCCCCGTAGTCCACGCGGCAATCAGTATTTGCTAGTAGTGACCGACCATTTCACGAAGTGGGTCGAAATGTTTCCTTTACGCAAACTAGACTCTAGGAAAATCTGGGACTGTCTTCTCGAGACGTTCGCGCGCTTTGGCTTTGCCGCAACGCTTATTACAGACAACGCTTCTTATTTTGTTAGCAAGGTGTTTGTGGATGCGTGTAAGGCGCTAGGCATACGGCACAAACGGACTTCGCGATATCATCCACAGGCGAATATCACGGAAAGAGTGAACCGTAACCTGAAGCAGATGCTTGTAGCGCATACAGAGCGACACAAAGACTGGGACGCGAAATTGGCGGAAATGGCATTCGCTACCCGCACAACAATCAACCGGTCCACGGGTTTTACTCCGGCTCAACTTAACTTTAAAAGAGAGCTCGTGTTTCCCCTGGGAAACGGCCTTCTTTGCACAGATCCTGCAAGCATGCAGCGCACTACCACGCAGTTCGCAGAAGATCTCCGGAAGCGTTTCACGGAGAACCTGCGTGAAGCTCGAGAGAGCCTCGACGTCTCGAGATTGCAGCAGGCAAACCAGTACAACAAGGGGAGGCGAAATCTGCAGTTCAAGGTGGGAGATCTGGTACCGAGGCGAACTCATCCGCTGAGTGATGCTGCTAGAGGCTTCACGGCCTCTTTAGCAAAGAGGTGGGATGGCCCCTACCGTGTTAGTAGAAAGCTCTCCAACCTGTCTTATGAGCTGGTGCATTGCGAATCTGGTGAAGTGTGCGGGTCTATTCATGTCGCCGACCTAAAAGCTTTCTATGAACCCGAGGAGGTAGATGTGTCGCTGGATCCAGATGGCGACTATCCGGACCACCTCTCGGAAGATTCCCCACCGTCTCTGCCGCGGTACAACTTGAGATGGCGGTGAAGACAACCGGGAGTAGCACGAGCTCTAAGTGCATTATGTTCATTCCCTCTTCGGTGTTTTGGGGGGGAGAAAAGAAAGTAGCCGCGCTCCCGTATGCACAGTGGGACAGGCATCTTTCGTGTGCGCGGCCACTTATTCCTACCGCGCCATGGCCTCATGTTGTTTTTAATTTGTAGTTCCCCGTGCCAGAGAGCGGCAACGACTCTCCCATCATCAGACCCCCCCCCCCCCCCCCCCCAGCCGCATCGGTACTGTCCGGAAGTACTGACGTCGGACCCGTGCTCGCCCATCTGAGAAGACCCTTGCTGACCCAGAAGGAAGGCCCCCAAGACCATCTAAGACGTCCTCTGTTTTCATTTTTGGAAGGGGGGACATGTGTGGGCAACCTGGGGATTCCAAGCGGTTGGCTCAGGTTGCCCCTACGACAATCGTGAGTGGTCATCTTGACCACGAGGGGGCCAAGGGCAACTGGCCACGCGAGCGGCGCTCCGCCGCTGATAAAGAGCCGTCGCAGCGTATGCGCGGGGGCGGTTGGGATCGCGCCGCAGGCGATAGCGGTCATTAAATGTTTACGTGTTGTTGAACCGGTGTGCTGTGTCATTCCTCGAGACGGGTAGCAGCAAGGTAAATCCCACAGGGTCCATGGCGGGGAAGGTAGCTTGGTCCGTGAGATCCAGGATCGGGAGGAGGGGGGCCCGCGGTTTACGGGCCGGGAGGAACCTTCGGCGGCACCTCTTGGACCCCGATTCGTGCCCTCCGCCACAGATGACGCAGAGGGAGGGTTCACTCGTGGTTTGCGTTGTCGGAGATGACGGTGCCGCAGGTGAAGCATTTTTTGTCGTCGGGCGTGGGGCAGATGTCCTCTCTGTGCCCAACGCGGACGCAAATCTTACATACCTCCACCCTCTTCTTGTAGAGCAGGCAACGGAGAGTCGCTCCTCGGTTGTCCACCCAGTGCGGAACGCGTTGGCCCTCGTAGGGGAGAAGCAGGGGTCCGCTTTTCCCGAGTCGCCGGACTTGCAGAATGGGGGATTAGTGTTGTATTGGAGGCTATTCCAGATGGTTTCTGGGGTGTCTTCCTCCGGGATGCCATGAATGATTCCCTTGCAAGTATTTTCAGGCGTGGTGATGTAGGCGGTGGCCGGGTATGTTTTATCCGCGATGTTCATGGCCTGCATTTTGCTGTAGGCCTCGGCTCGTTCGGAATTGGATGTGCAGATGACGAAGATGTTTTGCTCCGGGTATTTTCGGAGCAACTCACGGGCTGGTGGTAGGTCAGCGGGGATGCTGCTGCGGGCTCCGTCCAGAATATGGATATCGGGCCAGCTTGCGGTGTTGAAACCTCCGCGCGGGCGGACAACGATTTTATGGTCACCCTTTGGCAGGGGCGCGGGTGGAGGTCTCTTCATGCGCTGCGACGTGGCCTTCGCTGCGCTATTGTGAGGCCGCGTTGCCGAGGGCCTCGTGGCGGGGGCTTCGAGTCACTTCTCCTTGGCTTGTTGGCGGCGGGTTTGTTTGGGGAACCATCCGCCAGCCTCGAATTCCTCGGGGGTGATTTCCGTGCCTTCTACCGACACCTCCATGTTTGGGACTTTTTGGAAGACCGCCGAAGCGGCCTCCCGGGTGTTACGAGACTCGAGCGAGCCATCTCTCGGCGGACGTGCAGCGGCGAGCCGACGGAGCAGGGCGGTGTTTATACGAGAAGCACGTTCTCCTCCGGGGTTTTCGGAGCCCGGAGAAGTCGACCGTTCTCTATGCTGCCTGGAACGCGTCTCCCTGTAGTTTTCGGATAGTGTTTTATGACAACGGTTAAAAAGAAGCCTCCAGGCAATGACGAAAATGACCCCCCGATAAAAAGGAAGACGCACCGGTACTGCTGCGCCGAGGACTGCCATGCCACCGCGTCCGACGCACCCCGACCGTAAGCCTGTTCCGGTTCCCTTCCCAACCTTAAACAAAATTGACCGCATCTCCACGTGGTGAATGATGTTGCTTGGGGCGAAGCTCTGGTGGTGCTTGCCTGCGTAGACGCGGAGCCGCAGCATGCCGAGCTTTTTCATTCATGTCAGTAGGAGAATGTGTGGTTTTCTTCTTTTTCTTTTTTTAAGCAGACAGATGGGATGGCATCTCAGCACCACTACTCTTTTTTTTTCTTTTTTTCTGAGCCTTTTCATTCATGTCAGTAGGAGAATGTGTGGTTTTCTTCTTTTTCTCTTTTTAAGCAGACAGATGGGATGGCATCTCAGAACCCCCTACTCTTTTTTTTCTTCTTTTTCTTTTTTCATAATTTTTATCTTTTTTTTTTCCAATTTTTTTTTTGCCCTACACGAGCACGTGAGCATGTGCTCACGTGCTCGTGAGCACGTGATCTCACGAGCAGAAGCACGAGAACCCGACGCCGGGCCTACGGCGGGCGGACATACGGACATGGCTAGCCCATAAGGAGCTTCGCCCCTAAAAGGAACAACGGCAGAGGTGGATTGCGGCAGGGTGCTTGCAGTCGCCAAGGGCGCTGTAGCGACAGTCGCACGCGCTGTCAATAATTTCCCGCGAGAGAGGATTCAGCCGTATAAAAGAAGTAAATCATACTTCGTCTTGAGGAAATTATTCATCAACGGTCGCCTTTAGGTGATATTCACTGGACGCCATATTTGAGGTGACTATTTACAGCGCATGCTCGGTATGAGTTCTTATTAAGGGTCTCCTAAAGAAGACAATCACTATGGTGCGCAATGTGCGTGTTGGAAGCGTTGTGGAAGCTTGCCGTCTACACAGGCTTAGCAACAGCGAGCTCAACTATACCGTCAGCAATTACCACCTATTGTCAGCTGCTTTTAATTTCGCACTCACCTAGATCGGGATTGTACACGTGAAAAAGATGGTCAACGGGCAAGCGAGCTGGTGCATATTAATCATGATGTTTAAACCTTGGGACAGAGAAGGAAACTTTAAGATATACGCCGCTTTTTTATGTTTGTTCTCATATATCTTTAAGTTTCCTTCCCAGTTTCAGGGTTTAAACATCATGGTTGTACAAGTGCTTTTCTTGTTGGAAGTGACACTCAGCCGAAACATCTCTCCGGTACATTTCGCTCGTCGCATATACGTGTTTGCTTTTGAAACACCTTTGCCCCTTTCTTAAAGCTTGCTCTCGAAAATAACTGTGAATCTTATTAAGAGTCTTAAAACCGCCGAATAGAACGATCGGAGGCATCCCGTCAAACGTGCACTGCTAGCACCGCTATTCCGCCAAGACAACCAATCGTTTCGTATCGTCGAGCGTCGTAGCGACAGCCTGCGCCCTGACTCTAGCGCCCCCTAACCACCTGCTCTGAGCGAATGCGCAATATGGTTTTGTATGTTCTGTTTGTGAAAAACCGCTTAATCTTCACGAATGTTCTCAGCAAACATTTCTCAGTAAGATTTAAATTGTCATGCCCATTTTAAAGTGTTCACTAAAGATGAAAAAAATTGTTTGATTTTGTATCGTGTGCTTTTTTAATACCATGATATGTGTCTTCTTTTAAACTAACCCTTCAAATTCTTTTTCTAATCTTTCGATGCTTTATATACTTATACGTGTTGCTCTGCATAGCTTAATACCCCTGTCACATATACGCAAAATTTATGCATATCGATTTTTGTGTTTTTCATCTTGTTTTTGTTTGTTTTTTGTTTTGCTTCAGTATCAACAACGTCTGGTAATCTGGCTAGGGCCATGCTGCACCACGTACTCATTAAGCCAAGTGACGCGCATCCGGCAATATGCAAATTTAATGGAGGCCTCAAAAGACATGTGCATCATAACTCATAACCGGGCACAAAGTAAAACTAAAGATATTTTTTTCCACGAAATTTGATTTCTAAATTGCAAGAAATTCCAGACATCTGATAAATAAATTAGTGTGCCGTTGTGCGTGGTCGAGGCACAAAATTGATTTTATATTCTATTGTGTGAACTCTTCATCCGCTGTTTAAAGATACTGAAGTTTCTGAGAAATACTGAATAAGTCATACAAAAGTTGTTGACAAATATGCGCAGTACCATAAAACGGCAGACCTTTTGTGTTTACAATACGCTAAAACTTAACAAACAATAAAGTGTAATTAATAACACTCCGGAAGTTGTAAAAAAGGTCGTTTTTTCAAACCAAGAAGTCACAAAAAGAAAAGCGGTCAGACATTAAAGCCTCGACGTTCGGGGAGATACTTCATTTTTAGGTTCGGCCACTTGAGCTATCAATGGCCTAGCTAAGAATAAAGAATCCGAAGTCTCTGGTTTGTGCCAGCTTTCATTTTAGAAATGCCCCCAACACTTGTTTGTTCGTTTTGTTTTAGTTTGTTTGTTTTGCTTGTGTTTTTAGTGTATTTTTGTCTTTTTTTCTTTATTACCTGGTTAAAAGAAATAGTTCTCATATGTAAGGGGATGGGGGGGGGGGGGGGGGGGGCGCAGTGTTATCATTCGGTTAGACGAACCTGAAAAATTGGCGCCTCCATATAGAAAGCCCAAACTTTCACAAAATGTGAATTTAGGTAGTGCATTTTACCTTATTAAATTTCTAGGCGTAGTTCTCTTTCTGTAAAACATTAAACCAAGAAACCTGTCAATTTCAACGGCTCGCGTACTTGCAGACGACCGAGTTAGCGATGAATGTAACTTATTGTGTCACAGATTCTCAGAAATTGCTGCCATCTTATGCTTCCGCTTCTTTTAAGCCGGGGTCACACTGACGTGTGCAGACTGTCATGTGTATGATGTGTTGTTTGACGCCCGACTTAAGCGGGCGTCAAACTGCTCACAGAACACACAAAAGACAGTCTACAAACACGAGTCACCGCAATATCCGTGGTTCGAATGCCGCGTGCCAAGTTTCTCCTTCAACACATTGTCACGCGGCATTCGAAGCAGGGATCTCGCGGCGACTCGCGTTAGAATTTGTATGCAAACTCTCTTTTGCACGATGTATAAGCAGTGCGACCCCGGCGGTTTAAATTCAATTAATTATCACAATAGCCCTTCACAAAAACAGCAAAAAATATCGGGAAAAGAGCGTATTGAAATATCCTACTTGATATCACATTCTTCTAAAAGGACTGAATCCCAAGATTTTGCAATAATACCGGCTTGTATTCGGCGGCCTTAAACTTTATATTTCGTCGCGAGTTGAAAACTCGGTCGATCTCAAAACGTCCCCGACAAGGCGCGGCTGCCCAAATTTTAAAGGATGAAGGATTGCCCGTGATGGCAGCTCGTAGTCCAAGGCCATAAATGCCATAAAGTTTGTATTTCGTCACCAGTTCAAAACTCGGCCGATCTCAAAATGTTCCTGGATGAGGCGCGGATACCCAAATTTCAAAAGATGAACGGATGCATAAAGACGGCTGAACCGTTCCCACTTTGAGAGCGGTTTTGACAAAAAGTACTCATGTTTAAGTATTTTTCGTAATACCAGGATGTGCTCGAGGGCTCTACATTCTATACTCCTCCTTTAGTTTGGGGCTGAGTTGTCCCCAAACAGCTCCCGGACGAGGCGCGGGGGCCCGAATTTCGAAGGACGAATGAATGCGTTAAAACGGTCGAACCATCCCCACTTTGGGACGATGCTACTGGGTATGCGTTGATTTTTTATGATTTCGCACGATGGACGCTGATGACAAAATTATCATCCGTGTTTCCGCACCGCCAGTGGTAGCATTAGTGTACCACCGCTCTTCCCAAGTGCTGCGATTTTATTCTAAAATTCACTGATTTAGTGGTTTTCGATGACGCACAACAAGTTTCTGATATAAACCAGATGTTTATTTCAGTTAATTATTCAACTTATCGTGATGATCAGCTCCATAAATAGTGTCCACGTGGCCGTATAACTTACGTGATTACACTGCATTAGTGTAGCCTTAACTGATTTTCAAAAACTATGTGCCAGGCCTAAACTAAGCACCCTGTATAGACGCTTTAAACACGCGCCAGATTACAGCCACCGTTGCTGACCTTCTCTTGTTTCTGCCCAGATGCCCAGTCACTGAGGCGGGCGTTGACTAGCCTCCACAAAGACCTACGCTGGGAAGAAGGACAAAGTAGAACCTAAAAGGTCAATAACCAATCCTGCGGTCTTAGTGATGAAGTGAAGTGAACGGGAAAAGAGAAAACAAAAACTGAAGGTCGGTTATGGCGGCGCCCACGCATAGCTGCACTAAAACGTCTATACATTGTACAAATGTTATTAATTAATAAATAAGCTGACGCTCCATCCTACGTCCTGTGCGGAATTAACCACTAATCATACCGTACTTGTTATGCCCGATGCTCACTCACAACAGTGAAGGTACGAAACTATATCGCACTCCAAGACAACTATAACAACTATAGAAATCCGTGCGATGACTTCTTCGAAATTGTTTAGAACTTCCAATGTTCTTCGTATGATCGCGATATTGCCATGAAATGACAAGGAAGGATGTTCAAGTTTCAGTATGTTGCAAACGCGAGAAACTCATCATTTCATTTTTAGGGGCGAAGCTCCTTAGGGGCTAGCCATGTCCGTATGTCCGTCCGCCGTCCGCCGTAGGCCGGCGTCGGGTGCTCGTGCTCCTGCTCGTGAGCTCACGTGCTCACGTGCTCGTGTAGGGCAAAAAAAAAAAAAGATGAAAAAAAATTATGAAAAAGAAAAAGAAGAAAAAAAAAGAGTAGGGGGTTCTGAGATGCCATCCCATCTGTCTTCTTAAAAAAAGAAAAAGAAGAAAACCACACAATCTCCTACTGACATGAATGAAAACGATCGAAAAGCTCGGCATGCAGCGCCTCAACGTCTACGCAGACAGCAAGCTGCTCCGGAGACCAGGGCGCGAGAAGCTGCTGCACAGCGTCAAAAATCAGCACCATCAGCACTACCTATGACCAAAATCAGTAGCATCAGCACCACCCGAGCTTCGCCCCAATCAACATCATTCACCACCTGGAGATGCGGTCATTTTTTTTTTCTATCTTTAAATAAAATGATTTTCTCACTCGGCACACACGCCGGTATGGCGGGAATTCGCACTTGACGTAAACGTTAAAGGTGAATACGCCACGTGAAGACGGATAAGTGAGCTGCAAGCAGCTGTCGCAAATATCTGGTCATGATTTACGCATAGGCGCTCCGAACCGACAATGCACCCCGTGAACTGCAGGCTGGGCCTATCGAGTGGTGGCGCCAAACTTGCATTCATCGGTAACTCGATCATCTACGAACACGTCCGCGCTTGACCCTGGTAAGCTTGTTGGTATCAATTTTACAGGAAGAAACCAAAGACTTTAAATTTCATATGGTAAAATACCCTACCTAATACCCGTTTGGTGAAAGTCCCGGAGTTATCCTGCGATAACGCTGCGATCCCGGAGTGGTTGCGCAGCGAGACTCTGGCTGTGATAGCCCGGAACAGCTAGCCTACGCAGCACTAGCGTGGGAAGGACGATCCGCAGGCCTGGACATGGGCTCCGACTGTGAGCTTTGAACGACGGGCGGCAACTAGGGTCGGCGGGTCCGGACTGCCGGCTCTCGAAGACGGGCAACCGGGATGTACGATTAACTTATTCGTTGCCTTCTCGCTGTGTTGTGTCAGTTCCTTGGATACGAGCGAAGCACAGACCGGTCGGGGGGCCACAAGTGGTGAAGACAACTCAAACTGGTGTCCAGTTGACGGCTCTAGAATAGTCTCTAAACACTTGGACCTATCAACGCTCCCGAGGGTCTTAAAAAACCGCATAAAAGAACCAGGGACATGGCACGCAGGTGCACATGGGGACTGCTGAAATCGGGGTCGCCGCCGCTCGCAACGGCCCGACGGGCAGACTGGCCGCCTCATTAACAGAGAAGCCTCCGCTTGTGGCGCTGAATGCAGTATTCTCGTGGCGCCGCCTGGCCATTGCCGGCTGGCTATAGTTGCCATTTTGCTTCATGAAATGAGTAGTTTTACCTTAACCTCTTTATTCTTGGTAAGCCGATCCAAATTCCAGGTTACAGGTTGCTTTATACAGACAATCCTTGATTACCGAGATTTTGCTATCGAGACACCGGCGAAACAAGCGCACGTCTTCGCATCGCCACCATATGCGGCGTCGGTGCTTGGCGACATTGAAAAATAATTTCCCTGCCTTGAAATGCGCAAAAACAACAACACCATTGTACGAGATATGGGGAGATCAACATGATCATTAAGTTAATTTCATGCAGAGTGCCAAAGGCGCTCATATTGGCGAGGAACGCTTTCAGTACGATGATGCTCTATTGGCGACGTGCGCGACCAAGAGCGTCGCTGTGATCGGCCTTTCACGATTTCTGCTCTCATCGACGGAAATACGAGCAAAGTCGGACTCTTTGACTAGGTTTCCACCGCACCATTCCATTTAATCTTAGCGCTACCCGACTTAATCCCGGGAACGGTCAATTTAATCCACCATATATACGTGCACGCTTTTGTCAGTGGTTGTGTTTGGCTTACATTTTTGATAAATTCGAGTAATTATTTACATAATTGGATTTTGTTGCGGACCACTGATATATTGATCACTATTTCGATCCCTCGGAGTTACTAGTCGCACGATTGACATGTGGATTACTCTTTTGGTAACCTTAAGTTATTAGTGGCGTACTCGACTTTAGCTGAATTGACGTTTGGTTTCGTCTGTCTTATTACTCCGACATATTATTGATACAGTTCAGGTAATATAAGTACAAACGCAATTTGTGATTACCCTTTTTATTACTTCTTGCTCTTATTGACACCGCTGACTTAAAATCGCTTCCGCTTCTAATTACTTCGACCTATTAATAACACCATTCACATAATAAACAATCAACAAAAATTTGTATTACTCTCTCGATAACTTCGAGGAGTTATTAACGAAAATATAACATCCTAGAAGCTCATTTGATATTCTGGTTACTTTTTGGTTATATAGCTATTATTGACACTAACAACTTTATACAAGCAAACATTTTATTACTCAGTCGATAACTTTTAATTTATATTGACAAAGCGATCTCATATAAGTTCAGATATGTGTTTGATTACTCCTTTGATCTATACATGTTACTATTCACCAAACTGACTTTAAGTTAAGTCAAATAACTTAGTGGTTATTTTGTATGTTTCCCACTATATTAGTCACAGAACTGAGTTAATATCAGCATTATTAACATGGTGATAACTTTGAGTAACTAGTGACCTATTTGACTTTATATTGGTCTAGCTGACAGTTAAGTACTGTTTGTTTCCATGTTCCCTTGAGGTCTAGTCGGTTTCAGAGCCCTTTCTACCCCCGGACTTTGTATGATACACACTCAAGAAAAAATGGTGTAAAAGGCTGTATCGTTACACCCTTTGTCCCATATAATACACCCCAAACCTTCATTTCGACGTACAGAGCCCTATAGTCGAACGGACGGCCCCAAATTTTACGAGGGGCTTGATAACGATGCGTTAAAACTTTTTAAATAGCTAAAGTACGTATCGAAGGCCACATAAAGAAAGCATCAAGCTTTTACAGTAGGGCCAAGAAAACCCCGATTATGTTTTTTATAGTCAGTAAAACGTACATTAGTTATTTTAATAAGTTGTACCACACGGCTATCAAGCCCCTCGTAAAATTTCAGGCCGTCTGTTCGACTGTAGGGCGCTGTACGTCGAATTGAAGTTGTGGGGTGTATTGCAGTGATGTCTCGTTAATATGGACAACTCCGTTCCCGTAAAAAATCGTCCATAATGTGAGTTGTCCATAATAACGAGACAAAAATGCATGTATTTTCCCAATCTGTCCCCGAAAGTGGTGTCCATATAGCGGAGTATCCATATTAACGGGGTCCATATTAACGAGACATGACTGTATATGGGAGAGGACCCTTTTTTCTTGAGAGTGTACGTCTCCTTTAACAAGAATGCAACTATTATTTAACAGGCTTGACCAATTCGTTATAGACATTTTTAGTGACGTGACAACTTTTCGACGTACACTGGAGTCGATAATCTGTGTATAAGTTAGGATCTATGTGGCTGTGTGCATTTCATTTCCAATGACCGACTGTGTACCGCTATTTAGTCTATGTGTTGTTTGTGAGCACAACAAAATAAAGAGTAGTAGTAGTAGTAGTAGTAGTAGTAGTAGTAGTAGTAGTAGTAGTAGTGGTGGTGGTGGTGGTGGTGGTGGTGGTGGTGGTGGTGGCGGTGGCGGTGGTGGTGGTGGTGGTGGTGGTGGTGGTGGTCGTTTGGCCAATCGTCAGATACCACAGCGACGCTTTTGGTCGAGCCCGTTGCCAATAGCACGGCTGAGTTTTATCCTCACTGCCATTAATATGTGCTGCTTTCGCTCGTTGCCCCGCGAACCTGCCACAACAGGTTTGTGCATTGACCATGCCATACGTTTCACAAACCCCACCGTTGTAGACAGTATACGTAGGCGCTGTTATAAGACTACGAAACGGCCGCGCTAGCGGTGGCACAGAACGCGCAGGTAACGCAACCGTAGAAGGGAGCACAGCAATCAATTCCAGATTAACGTGACTCCGGCAATATCGCTTCATATCTCGATGAGGGGAGAAAACCATTACTCTTTCCGACGTTCTTCTTTATTTTTTTTTTCCTGGTTTGCATTCCTTTATTACGGAGCCTAGATGTTTTAGGATACCCAAAACATCGAGGCTCTCTGTAATTGAGACAAATTTTGCTCGACTCCGCGTTCCACTCTCGAGAAACGTCTTTATGATATACATTTTAAAATAGTGTTTACTATGGCCTTAAAGGGTTTCATTTTTGTGATTTTGCAGTTGCGGCAGTTGGGGACTAAGTCTAAATATACGAAATACTATGTATATATTTTTTTTTAATTGTGTATATTTTGTAGGCATTTGATTTAAAAATCTGGCTCCGGACGCATACCGCAAAGCCGAAACTGCCGGCTCGAAGGGACGGTAACGTTTGTACTCCGCCGCCATGCGTCGTCACGTTCGAACCTCTAAACGTTCGACGTGCTCAGTTGCAGCTTTATTTTCGAGAATGGGGACAAGTTTCTACTAATTCATTTATAGCTATATATTACCTGTAAGAAGCATAAATGCGCATTCATTGAATTGGCTGCCGAAAAGTGAATTCTGCAGTGAGTGCAGCGTGGTTGTTGTGGTCGCATCGCTCTACTGATTTCTTTGATCCTGGACAAGGAATGTCGGAATCCACAGACTATCTGAAAGCGAAATACGAAGTTAAAACTCCATCCCATAATCGATCGAGTGCGGTTGAAGCGACGACACAGCATCAGCCTTCAATTTCTCGTTGTTTGCCGAGGAACCAGCAGCTGCCAGCAACCCGAAATCCCGTTCGTAGCTAGCCGGCCTGAACTGATAAAAACAGAGCTTCGCTTTGGCGCTGGGAGTCCAAGGTGTTTCGAAGCCGATCTAGATAACGACATTGCAGGAAGCAACGGCACCAAATGACGATGACGCCACAGAGAGACACAAAAGGAAGACAATGAAAGGGGCGCTGACTTGCAACTCTGGTATATGCACCTTCTACTCCTTTGCCATGAAGTAAGTAGAATAATACCACGGAAAAAAAAAATCACCTGTGAAAGCAATAGACGAGAAAAAGAAAAAGACACCCGTAAAATTACCACATCACGAATTACCAACTTACGAAAGCCTCCATCTGAAGGGCATCGTTCACACCTTCAAAGGAAATCGCACGATGTAACTTACAAACATATATCCACCTTTTCATTGCCGAATATTTTTCTCGCGTGTCCAACACAAATTTTGGTCCCGTATAACAAAACATTGTAGCCTGCTTCATATAGTATACATATATTGACTGAAGACACTCTAATTTATGTGCTCAAAGTTAATTGATGACTTCATGCCTCCAACCTATAATATTTTTTTCTCAAATTACACTTTTTAAGACACGGTGCTATGCCAAGTGACACTCCGGCCTCGTACACTATGGTCACTCTTTTCGAGCAGACTTTTATTCGTAGCTGGAACTTTCTTCTTACGTTTATTACTAAATTAGTTTACGACTAATTTGTAGTATTCAGTATTCGCCATAAAGCGCGAGCTCAATCGACGTGGATTCGCCTTTTTGGGACAACGAATAATCAAACCGAGAGAGAATCCCCCAAAACAAAACTTTCCACATGCCGTCAACAGATTCTATTACAAGGCAAAACATTTCTCTGCACGTAAAAATGAAATCGATAGCCCAGTTGGGAGAGGCAGGGAGCAAATCAAAACTGAAACTTGCATGGGAACACACCCGGGTATACTCTGGCGTGGCACACAGAGGGTTAAAGAAGCCATGCCAGAAGCTCGCAGCGACTGCTAGAACAGAACGGAAGAGGAAACGCGAAAAGAGCCTGTCACGGAAGTGGAGAAAATCTTCAATAAATGAAAATAATAGCCCACTCCGAGGCCAACAAAAATTACTTTAAAAAAGAATAGAAGTGCTAGGTTGGACCGATGGCAGGCGATAGGTCCACGCCCGGTGCAATGTCAGGTAAGGAGGCAACGACACGTAGATGGTCAAAAACAAAACACAAATTTAATAAGACTTAACACAAAGCAGTCGGCGGCGCGCGGCGACAAAGTAGGAACAACATAGAAATCACTCAGCGAACTATCCAAAAACCCTCGGGAGTACATGCACTAACATCCCGGTTAGTAACGCTAAAAAACCTTCCCGAACAACCCTCGATAAGACAAACTTAAAACTGATCGAACACGTTGGCCCTAGCCAATCGCAACATAAAATAACAGTCTTATCTGTAGTCCAGACGCTGCCGAAGCCTGTCTTGGAGTCCCTGGTCGATGAAGAGGAGTCGTCACGGAGTCCGGAATCTTCACGCTGCTTGCAGGGACGACCCGACGCATTACACGCGCACGCACACGCACCGCAGTGCAAACACGCCCGACGGCTAAAATAAAGCTCAGGCCCGCAGGCAACCTAGGGTCACAGCCCTACGTACAGAAAATACAATCGCGACTCAAAAACAAGGCAATGACGAGCGGAGTCCCGGCCAGCTCCGGGCACTCCTAACCCCAAAGACGAACAACACCCTTTTTCCCGCCAGTTATATTGAGACTAACAGCATTTTCAGGGCTCGTAATCTGGCCAATCAGCAATGAGCTTCTTAGCGCCAATCACCGCTCTTCGTTTGAGCAAAGCAAAAAATACAAAAGTACCGTACCGAGAAACAATCCGCGAGAGACTTTGCCCGTCTGCGCGGCGGCGAACGCAATTCAAGACGCCTGTCTGCGAGCACCGTCCTCGGTCAACAAGCAAAAATCCAAATAACAAATACAACAAACCAACGCTCCCGGTCGGCCCCGAACCCCGAAGAAACGAGACAGCATCCAGCGCTCCTACGTCCTCTCTCACCTGGGGGAGAGTGCTCTTCCGCCCGGTTTCATAACCACCCGCACGGGAACGGGCACGGCCGAAAGCTGACACCACGCATCTCGCACCGCTGGTGCGCCCGAGAACACCCACACAAAACCCACAAGAAAAACCCCGCGATTCGTGACACGACTCCCCACTTTAAAAATATTCACTCGTGAATATTTTCACAATAACAAAGAACGAATCGCAAGAACACGTCTCTAAACTCACAATGGGGCACTCTGTTCACATCAAATTCAAGAAAATGCGCAAGCAACATCATCAAAGAACACACACTATGGCATAAAAAAGACACAATCACTCTTGTTATGGGCAACAATCTTAACCTATCTAACGCTACCCGACATAGGCAAATTGTGCTTAGGTACCATTTCTGCAGTCAAAATGCACACAGGATCAACTAAATGGGCCCAAGATCAAATAAAATAAAAGTGTGACGAAAACACCCTGCTCACACGCAGGACAGCTGTAACATACAAGCTTAAACTATTTCTCACTGTTTACATACGACTCAAATAGTCCGCCCCCACATTTTCACTTCCCTTGATATACTGAACTTTAAAATCATACTCTTGCAGCTTCAGACTCCAACGCATTACCCGAGCGTTAGCGTGCCGAGTTTGTTTGATGTACTGGAGAGGTTCGTGGTCTGTCTGGAGCACGAATGTTCTCCCGTAGAGGTAGGGCTTAAATTTGTCGATGCCCCACACTACGGCTAATCCCTCTCGTTCAACGGTTGCGTAGACTTCCTCCCTCGGGAGAAGTTTCCGGCTGGCGTACGCTATGGGGTGTAGCGTGTCATCATATTCCTGCAGCAGAATTGCGCCAATGCTATGATCGGACGCATCAGTTCGTAGCACGAACTCCTTCTCGAAGTCGGGCAGCTTCCGAATGGGAGCCTCCGTAAGGCTCTTCTTCAGCTGGTCGAAGGCTTGCTCGTGTTCCGGTGTCCACTTCACGGTGTTCGACTCTCCCTTTTTGGTCAGGTTAGTGAGGGGCGCTGAGATCTCTGCGTATCCAGGGATAAAATCTCGGTAGTAGCCCGTGAGGCCTAGGAACGCTCGCACCTGACGCTTTGTCTCGGGTCGTTTTGCGTCCCGGATTTTTTCGATGGTTTTCGGAAGGGGGGCCACTATTCCGCGGCCGATCTGATGTCCTAGAAAAGACACCTCCTCTAGGCCAATCTCGCATTTGGTGGGCCTCACAGTCAACCCCGATCTGCCAATTCTGTCAAACACCCGCCGTAGAGTGCTCAGGTGTTGTTCCCAGGTGTCAGTAGCGATCAGTACGTCGTCGTAGTAGAAACTAACACCCGGTATGTCTCCCAACAGGAGTCGCATAAGGCGCGTGAACACGGCCGGCGCCGTCTTCAGTCCGAACGGCATGTACTTGAACTGGTACAGGCCACTGGCCGTGGAAAAGGCAGTCTTTGGTCTTGATTCTTCTGTCAAGGGGATCTGCCAATACCCCTTGCTGAAGTCGAGCTTAGAGAAGAACCGTTTCGTCCCGACCTCTGCGAACAAGAGGTCTGCTCGCGGCATGGGTTCTGAGTCGGCGGCCAGCACGTCGTTCAACCGCCGGAAGTCGACGCAGAGGCGGTGAGTCTGATCGGGCTTTTTGACCACCAACACAGGGGAATTGTATGCGGAGTCTGCCCGCTCGATAATTCCCATCTGTAACATGCTTCGTATTTCGTCCTCGATGCTGTCGCGCACTGCAAATGGTAACGGATATTGCTTCGTGTGTACCGGCTTGTCCGTTTCCAACTTCAAGTGGCACTTGATAAGGTCGGTTCGTCCTGGAACGTCGGAGAAGATGGTCCTGTACTCTTGAACCAAGGCCTCGGCCTCTTTTCGGCACTCCGATGCGAGCCCAGGTGCGAACACGACATCGCTCGCAGTTTCGGTGCTCTGCAATCTCAGCATGGGGAAGCCGCCTCTCCTTCGGACTCCTCCAATGCGACAACCGTACAAGCCGCAGGAACCTCGTCAGGTGCTCGTTCTTCATACTTTTTAAGCATGTTGCCGTGGAATACTTTGATGCCATGCCCCAGGTCCACTTCGTAGTCTAGGGGGCCTTTCTGTCCGACTACGGGGTATGGTCCCTTCCATTGCATCAGCAACTTGTTCTGGTCGGTGGGGAGCAAGATTAGAACTAAATCGCCAACACCAATGTGCCTGTGACGGGCCTTCCGATCGAAAGAACGACGGTAGCGTTCGCTGGCCCGCTCAAGTTCCTCATGGGCAATCTTGCAGGTGTCCTCGAGTTTGTTGCGTAACTCGAAGACATACTGATACGTGGTCTTGGTCTCCTCCTCCAGCGCCTCATTCGTCCACAATTCTTTAAGTACAGAGAGGGGACCTCGTACGTTCCTTCCGTAGAGCAGCTCAAAAGGGGAAAACCCCAGGCTGGCCTGAGGAACTTCTCGGTAAGCAAACAGCAACGGTGCCAAGTAGCGATCCCAGTCTGCTGGCTTTTCTTGGCACATCCGCTTCAGCATGGTCTTGAGCGTTCCGTTAAACTTCTCTACGAGGCCGCTTCCCATTGGGTGGTAGGGCGTCGTGAACAGCTGTCTCATGGAGAGCAGCCGTCCCACCTCTTTCATGACGTCCGACGTAAAGTTGGAACCGCGGTCACTGAGCACTTCTCGGGGAACCCCAGTTCTAGTGAACATCTCCACGAGTGCCTCGGCTACTCGCTCGGTGGAGATATCGGACAACGCCACAGCATCTGGATACCGCGTCGCGTAATCGACCATCGTTAAAATATACTTGTTTCCCCTCTTGGTGGTCGGTGAAATGGGGCCCACGATGTCGATGGCCACGCGTTGAAAGGGCGTCTCGATGAGCGGCATACTCCCCAGGAGCATCTTGGCGACCTTTCCTTTCGGCGTCGTGCGCTGGCAGCGGTCGCAGGACTTCACGAAGCGCTTCACGTCTGCTCCGACGCCAGGCCAGAAGAATTCTTCGAGCACTCGGTTTATTGTCTTCTGAGCACCCTGGTGACCCGCCAGAATTCCATCGTGCGCCATTTTAAGGATGGTGGTCCTTGAACTTCTTAGGCACCACCAACTGGTGAACTTCTCTTCCGGGTGACGTTCTGTAGGACCGGAACAGGATTCCGTTTCTTACCACAAACACGCAGGAGTGCTTCCGCTTCTTGCCCGTCATAGTTTTCCCGACGTTTTGGAAACACGTCCTCAGGCTCAAGTCATTTTGTTGTTCACTCTTCAAAGTCTCTGGTGTAACTGCTCCCTCCTGAACCTCCGATACTCTCAACGGTGTAGGCACCGTGGTCTTGTGTTCAGCCGCCTTCTTTTGGAGTCTTGTTTCAACCGCCGCGGTCACGGTCGGTTCTTCGTTCCGTACGTCAGTCTCGGGCCTGCTCTCTTCCGCAGCTGGTTCAGCGTCCCATTCGGGATCGGAATCTGCTGCTGCTCGAACGCCCGGAATGTTGCCTAGTATTATATCATACAGAGGACTTTCCATGCAGAGAGCCGTCAGCTCCCCACTAAGAATGGAGACCGCACCAGCAGCCTCGCCTCCGGCAGCATCTTAACGGTGCCATCAGCAAGGTAGACCGCCTTGGAAGTTCCCGTGAGCTCCTCTTCCGAGATGAGATTCTTCCGAACGACTACCGTGTTGCAGCCGGTGTCGCGTAGGACGGTGACACTGCGTGTTCCTACCCTGCCGGTTCGCACGGGTACTCCATTCGTCAAATTCGTTTCCTCCTCCTCTATCGTGGAGTTTACCACGGGGAGACGGTCACCGTTCTTGAGTTCCACGTATCCGTCCTGGACGACCACTTCTTTCTTCTTGGTGGACTCGGCAGCAACACAGCAGGAAGCTTGAGAACGCCCTTTTGATCCTTCTTGACAGGAGTTGGCCGCATGGCCCGTTTGTCCGCACCTCCAGCAAGATGCCTTGGTTGTGACTTTATCCCGGCAATCGGCGGCACGGTGCCCAAGCCGGTTACAGAGAAAACACCGCAGTGGTGGCCGCTGTCCTGTACTTTTCTTGTCGACGGGCCGCGGGGTTTCGGGAGTCGGCTTCTTTTCCTCCATCTTCATCCCAAGCGACTGCGTTCCTTGCGCCTCCAGGTATCGGTCGGCCAAGTCTGCCATGTCTGTCAGTGTTTTGGTTGTTCGCTCTCTGATGAAGAGGGCCAGCTTTGGCGAGCAGCCCTTGAGGAATTGCTCGGCTAGTAGCAGATCCCGAAGCGAGCCGTACTCCTTGGCCGTCTCAGAGAGCTCAACCCAGCGGTCGAAGAGACTGGCTAGACGCGCTGCATATTGGGCCCCGGTCTCTCCTCCTTCAGGTTTGGCGTTCCGGAACTTTTCGCGGAAACCGTCCGCGGTCAACCTGAACCTTTTCATCAAAGCTCTTTTAACGGCATCGTAGTCCACTGACTCCCCTGGGCTGAGACGTCCAACGACCGCGAGCGGCTCACCTTTCAGGCACAGCGCGAGCATCGTCGCCCACTGGTCGCGAGGCCACTGTAGGCCCGTGGCTAGACGCTCGAACCTGATGAGGTAGGCGTCCAAGTCGTCTTTTTTCTCATCGAAGGCCGTCATCCAACGCTGCGGACTGGTCAGCACCGCGCTGCTGGTCACCGAACTTTCGTTCGAGGGACTGTTCGCCCTCGCTTTTGCATTTTCGGCTTCCGTCAGCCGAATCTTCAGCTCCATCATTTTTAATTCGGCTTGAAGCTCCGCTTCTCTAAGTTGAGCTTGCTTCTCCGACTCTTTTTCTCGAGCTTGCCTCTCTCGTTCGCGAGCGAGCTCCTCTCTGTCCTTATTCTTCTCTTCTTGTTCCCTGTTCTTATCTATTCGATTCCTTTCTTCTTGAACCCAGGCTTGCAGTTCAGCCCCGCCTAAGCCAAGTTCTTTCCCAAGAGCGTACAAGTCCCCGGGGTCCATCTCAATACTTTAACAGGACGCGAGCATGAAAAAACAAATATCGCAAGTCCCCTTAACTTATGCACGCTTGCTATGATTCTCCACGGTGAGGTCGCCTCTCTCCGACATTACACCATCGCCACCGGTCCTGTCGCGGACGCCAGTTTGTCACGGAGGTGGGGAAAATCTTCAATAAATGAAAATAATAGCCCACTCCGAGGCCAACAAAAATTACTTTAAAAAAAGAATAGAAGTGCTAGGTTGGACCGATGGCAGGCGATAGGTCCACGCCCGGTGCAATGTCAGGTAAGGAGGCAACGACACGTAGATGGTCAAAAACAAAACACAAATTTAATAAGACTTAACACAAAGCAGTCGGTAAAGCGCGGCGACAAAGTAGGAACAACATAGAAATCACTTAGCGAACTATCCAAAAACCCTCGGGAGTACATGCACTAACATCCCGGTTAGTAACGCTAAAAAACCTTCCCGAACAACCCTCGATAAGACAAACTTAAAACTGATCGAACACGTTGGCCCTAGCCAATCGAAACATAAAATAAAAGTCTTATCTGTAGTCCAGACGCTGCCGAAGCCTGTCTTGGAGTCCCTGGTCGATGAAGAGGAGTCGTCACGGAGTCCGGAATCTTCACGCTGCTTGCAGGGACGACCCGACGCATTACACGCGCACGCACACGCACCGCAGTGCAAACACGCCCGAAGGCTAAAATAAAGCTCAGGCCCGCAGGCAACCTAGGGTCACAGCCCTACGTACAGAAAATACAATCGCGACTCAAAAACAAGGCAATGACGAGCGGAGTCCCGGCCAGCTCCGGGCACTCCTAACCCCAAAGACGAACCACACCCTTTTTCCCGCCAGTCCACGTCTTTATATTGAGACTAACAGCATTTTCAGGGCTCGTAATCTGGCCAATCAGCAATGAGCTTCTTAGCGCCAATCACCGCTCTTCGTTTGAGCAAAGCAAAAAATACAAAAGTACCGTACCGAGAAACAATCCGCGAGAGACTTTGCCCGTCTGCGCGGCGGCGAACGCAATTCAAGACGCCTGTCTGCGAGCACCGTCCTCGGTCAACAAGCAAAAATCAAAATAACAAATACAACAAACCAACGCTCTCGGTCGGCCCCGAACCCCGAAGAAACGAGACAGCATCCAGCGCTCCCACGTCCTCTCTCACCTGGGGGAGAGTGCTCTTCCGCCCGGTTTCATAACCACCCGCACGGGAAGGGGCACGGCCGAAAGCTGACACCACGCATCTCGCACCGCTGGTGCGCCCGAGAACACCCACACAAAACCCACAAGAAAAACCCCGCGATTCGTGACAGAGCCCTAATCGTTGGCAGAGACAGCAGCGAAAAGCACTGGAAAAAAAGCAGCGGTACGAACGTGACGTCATGTTTCCAGTGTAGCCTCAGCAACAGCTAATCCGCTGGCGGCCCGCTGAGAAGTTGGTGACTGCACTTTTTGACAACAGTTTTAGTCGGGATTGCCGCGTTTTTTTGACGTAATATTTTGGCCATGACCGTACTCTCCTCCACAGGCATTTGTTGTCCTTCGACACTTTGAATGGAGTTACCCTTTAAAGAACCTACAATCAAATGACGGATCTATCATTCGTAAACATCCAGACAATTCAACACGTCAACAGAACGGTTCTGGTTTTAGAGCGCAGCTCTTAGGCGCCCGTTTCCGCCTTGAGCGGCGTCGCCGTCGCCGTCGGCGTCGCCGTTGGCGTAACCGCGCGGTGCATGATGGGTAAATTTCCCCGCTAAATTTAGCGGAAAATTTTCCCCGCTAAATTTAGCGGAAAGCTTTTCCCGCTACATCTAGCGGAAAATTTTTCCCGCTAAATGTAGCGGAAAATTTTCCCCGCTAAATCTAGCGGAAAATTTTCCCGCTAAGTCTAGCGGGAAATTTTCCCCGCTAAATCTAGCGGAAAATTTTCCCCGCTAAATTTAGTGGAAATTTTCTCCGCTAAATTTAGCGGAAAAATTTTCCCGCTAAATTTAGCGGAAAATTTCCCCCCTAAAGGTCGAGGTCACGTGACCCCCAGGCCACGTGGACCCCCCCCCCCCCCCGTGCCTTCCCCTCCTCCTCAAGAGCTGCGCTCTAATTCGGCGTTGCAGGGAGTTGTAAACGGCTTTCATTTTTCTATGAAAAATATATTGAGACAAAGTATACCTCTGTAAAATTCAGATTCAAGAAATATGTATATATATGCCCCATTTTAGTTGTCGAAACTTCTAATGATAACCATTAAAATGTGCGCATTTTAATAGTTGTGATAGCAGCCTATCTTGTATATAAACAAATTTACATAAAACACGTTAGGCCCCTTAATCAACGTTTCTGAAGCAAACTGAGAAAAGGGTCTGTCAAAATAAAAATAATGGTTATTCTGGCAAATGTGTCCAACTGACTTTCCCAGAAATGTAATGATAAAAAAAAATTATTTGTATGAAGGAGATAAAATATGTAATATAAAAATGGAATAACCGCAGCTAAAATAGATTGGACGTAGGGAGAAAAGAATTCTGAGGTCACTAAGCACTTCTTCCGCTCCCTTGGTTCGTCTGCGCAGGCGTGGACGGCCACGTTTGGCGCTCTCGTGAAGCGGCAGCCAATGGTTAATAATAATAATAATAATAATAATAATAATAATAATAATAATAATAATAATAATAATATAATTATATAATAATTATAATAATAATAATAATAATAATAATAATAATAATAATAATAATAATAATAATAATAATAATAGTTTATTGCTTTCTTTTCGCTTTACAAAGTTCGGGTTCGTCAAAGCCCATGAGGCTTGTATGACGTGGCCCGGCAGTCTCGAAACAAAACAAAAGCTGCTCCTCGCGTTGAACAAAATCAGAAAAAAAAAAAGAAAATATAACTTCAAGCCTAGTACAAAAGAAAGGACAATGACTTCCGTCTGCAGAGAGAAAAATGACAAATGACAAAAGTTCAGATATACATTCACTAATCTGAACGTCTGATAAATACATCACAAAATCTTAATTCCTGTAAGTGCTACATAGCAACTGAGGCATAAAGAACACAATTCGCACAATAGAGACAGACATTATTGAATTAGAGATACTTGATAAATTGAACACATATAAATTCAGCACATATACCAAAGTACAAAATTATACAATATAAACAGATCATCAGCGCAACAAACATAAGGATCAGGAGGATATTGCTTAAAATTCACATACCCAAATACGTACTATCGCGGACAATATGAGCTGAAACAGCGCTCCGGCCTTTTCACGGTACTACCTGCGCCGCCTGTCGCATCGCTCCGCAAACACGGTGCACCCTGAGGCTGAGATAAATTCTCACTTGCGCTCACTGCGCCGCTGCGCTCTTCCGGCCGTCTGCTAGCGAAAATATTGTCCGACGGAAGCACCATCACGGTGCGTGGGCCGTTTAGCCCAATGGTCACGTTTTCAGCTAACATGCATTTCAGTGCATCTCAGGAAAGCGCCGAAGGGAAAAATGCGTTGTCACGCTCGTATCTAATCGAGGAACGCTGCTTGACGAAGCTGCCTTGGCCCCCAAAAGGAGCCGATCCGAATATCATCGAACACGTGTGGAGGCGCACCAAAGTAGCTATGTCACGGCGTCCCCTCCACGGCGCCACTGCACACAAATTGTAGAAAGCAATGAGAGGTGAATTGGGATTGGTTTCGGGCCGAGCCAGCCTTCGTGGCCGCGCTCTATATAATTTCTTACCATACAGATTAAAGCCGTGGTCGCGGGTCAGCGGAGAATGACGTGGCATTCTTTTGTAAGTTTTACTGCGCCTCATGGCCCCTTGAACCGGACTTCTGCCGATTGGAACAAAGCTTGATGCTACGGTTGCGACACACTGTTTGACGCCGTTAACCAGCGCATAGTTTTGCATGGTGCCTCTTTGATCCCGATCTTCTTGTATAGTGCAGTTGAACTTCCACGCCGACTATTAATCTTTTGTCTGACATTGTCTTCTGTGAATATTCTTTCGATGAAGTTTCAAGCTCCTTCTCCTGGCAAATATATGATTGTTTGCCCCACTTTATTACCACTTTATTAAGACTATAAATTTGTAAATAAAACACTGGTGTCTTGTTAGCAACTTGTTTTGTTTGTAACAAACACGTGGGCCCAGTAATAAAGAAAAATATTTTGAACCTTTTCATACTAATCAAGGTTACAAAACCTTCTCAGTAACATGTATGGTTACCGTTTTTTGTTTTTTTTTTCAACAGCTTTGATCAAGGAAAAAGAAGAAAAAAAAAGTAAATATTTTATAGCTGGACTAAATCTGGTATACAGATTTTGGCCTACATTTTACGACGTCCTACTTTGTGCATGCTCTTAATCAAACAAAAACAACCTGCAGCGTATTCTGATGTGATTTTCAAAAACGATTATGCAGCTGCAATTTACGATACTGAAATATTTTTTTTTTCATCGGTCAGCGTTTTGTCTACGTGATTCTACGCGATAGAGTAAAGTAAATCAGTTCCAAAAGAGGGACAAGTGTAATCTTTTGCGCCCCCCCCCCCCCCCCCCCTTGCCGCCCTACCAGACACACGCCCGCTGTCGCACCCGCCGTCTCGCTTGCAGACGGCCGGAAGAGCGCAGTGGCGCAGCGAGCGCAAGTGATAATTTATCTCGGCCTCAGGGTGCGCCGTGTGTGCGGAGCAAGGCGACAGGCGGCGCAGGTAGTACCCTCCGCCGGCCGGAGCGCTGTTTCAGCTCATATTGTCCGCGATAGTACACTATAATCACTGTACAAGAGGCATCAAGGTCAGCACACAGGAAGACATAAAACGTTCTAAATATACTTTTGCAAGCACCATGTTCTAAATTTTTCTAACTGATTTAAGAGACCCTAGGTCCATAAGTTCTTCGGGTATATCATTGAAAGTGCAGGGAATATAGAAACCTCTTAGTCTTTTTCCGTAGAGCGTATGTATTCTTGGCAAATAGAACCTTTCCACCTTTCTGAGGGGCCTTTTACGAACCGGTTGTTTGAATTCCGTTCTAGAGAAATAATGCGTGGTTATAACGATGTATTTGAATAGAATATGCAATGGCAATATGTTAAATTGTTCAAGTTTGTGAAACAGATCTAATTGTTTAAACTGTGTCCCATATGAAATGTTGTTTACAATCCTAAATATCAGTGTATTTACTGTCTGTAGTCTGTTATTTGAGCAGGAACCATAAACCAATATACCATATCTAAGCACAGATTCTCCTAGAGCACGATAGATGTTTTGTTTTATAGCGGCACTCGCTGCAGTACCAATACGGTATATGTATGAAGAAACAATTCTCAACCTCTTTTTTATGTAATCCACGTGATATTCCCAGGTCATGTGTTCGTCGAAATGCAACCCTAGATATTTAATGCTGGCCTCATAATTAATTTCGGTATAAGTTTGAGGTCCAATTTTTGGTTCACATAGGTATAAAAAACTATCCAAAACTACTCGCTTATGTGGATTCCTAAAACACATCAATTTGGTTTTTTTCGAGTTTACAAATATCCTATTTTCACTAAACCAGTTCATTAATACGTTTATATCATTTTGAAATATTGTTACTGCAACTTTTATTTTTTATGTGGGAGAATTAGGGCCGTATCATCTGCATACATAAATAATTTCGATTGTAACTTGAGTGTGCCCAGGTCATTAACAAAAATATTAAACAACAGGGGAGCTAAAATGATCCTTGTGGTATTCCATAATTTACCATTACAGTTTTGCTCATATAATTCTTTATCTTAACTCTCTGCGTTCTGTTAGAAAAATAGTTCTCAAAGAACTGAAAAAAAGGTACTCTCAAGCCCAAAGCAAAGAGCTTCTGAAGCATTTTTGAATGGTCAATTGTGTCAAATACCTTTGACAGATCTAAGGACAATGGTAAACCAATGTTAGTTTCATCCAGTTTTGTTCACAACATCAGTGAAATCCTCAAGAAGCGATGTTGTGCTTTTCCCTTTCCTAAAACCGTACTGCGCTTTATTAATTAAATCAAATTTATCACAGAAAGAGTTTATTGTGTTCGCAATGTGCTTTTCCATTATGTGGGAGATTACTGGCATAATCGATAGGGGTCTGTAATTTCCTACATTCTTTTTATTTCCTCCTTTAAATAACGGCCTTACAATCGCACTTTTCAGCCCAGCTGGAATAACCCCCGTCTCAAATATGCCATTTAGAACAGCTAGTAACACCACCTTTAGTTTATCAAAATTATGTACAATATCTCTTAAACGAATCTGGTCAATTCCTGCCGGCTTTTTTATCGACATAGTGTTTATGATACAGCGCAAATCTGCTTCAGTCATCGAAGGCAGATATGCCGACTCCGGGTTGTGTGCTAGATTTGATAACCCGGATTGCTGCTGGAAGTTCATTTTAGCTTTAAGTTCCTCAACATCGGTTGCAAATTTATTACTGAACGTTTCACATAACGATACCCAATCAGCTGATTCACCGAAGTTTCTTGCGATTGTATCATCAATGCTTGTTTTTGTTTCTTTTCCTGTTAGCTCATTTACTAGGTTCCACGCTTCTTTAGCGTTACCTTTAGTTTTATTAAATTTTTCTTTGTAGTCATTGCGTTTTGCAAATCTGAGTTTGGCTGTCAACTTGTTCCTTACTGAACGGAATTCATCTTTTAAGGACTGATTTCCCGGATTTTGTTTACACCTAGTCCATAGTTTGTCCTTGAGTCGACATAGCTCTAGTATGTCACTGTTGATCCATACTTTACCCACACTTCTCTGTTTTAGTCTGATAGTTTTTTGGGAGTTTTTGTATACATTAGAAAACACTCCAACCATAGTTTCATATATGCGAGTGTGAGGAAGATGCTCTAAAAATTTCCAGTCAAACTCTGAAATCAATTTATCTACATTCTTTTTGTCCAATATTGTTATTTCTTTTTTATCGTTTCTATTGCGTGCAGCTATGTTATCCAGCATTGCGACACAGACAGTAAAATAGTGATCAGAAAGTTTTTTACGATCTACACCAGCCACTATGGACATGCAGTCTACTCTGACCAATACTTGATCAATGCAAGTTTTGGTTATTTTGTTTCCAAGATGCTCCTCTCTAGTGTAGTCCGTAATCAAGTTTTCAATACCAAAGCCTGCTAACATGTCAAGATAGTCATTGACGCCACTTTTTGAAGCATTTCTCACATTAAAGTCACCGGCTAATAATAAAGCTTTACACACATTTAAATTACTTAGCATATCCGAGAACTCAAAAATGAATGATCCCACGTTTAAATCAGGAGGCCGATAAAAACACAAACTGTAAATGAAACCATTGGATTACTTACTTCAACCACTAACACCTCTGCCTGTGTAACGATTACATTAAGTTGATTGGTTAAATAGTTATCATTTAGGAACATTACGATACCTCCTCCTTTACGGCCTTGTCTACAAGCTTGATATCGATGAAAGCCCTCTAAAGTGAACATCTCACAAGTTTGTTCATCAACATTTACTTCAGTAAGAATTATCACGCTAAGCTCAGCCAATCTATCTGCAAGATAAATGTTTAATTCATCCCAGTGCTTCCTCAAGCTCCGAATGTTAACATGCAACAAGTTTAGACCAATAGCACTGTTTTTATCCTGAAGAGCGGACTGTACGAACGCGTCCCACTCTTGAAAAGACTGATACGTCCCCGCCATTTATCTTATCTTGTTAAGGTCATTCTCGTTCTCGATTCGTATGACCGGACTGGTTTCTTTTTCTTTAACGAATATCTTTCCGTCGCGCGCCCAAACAAATTTGTAGTTCTTTTCCCTGGCCTTAGTCTTTGTGCTCCAGAAGAGGTTTTTCAGCGTCTTTGTCAAGTTTTCATTTACATATATCCCTTCCTCTTTCAAGAGAAAACGTTTTAGATCCACATGTCCCTGGTGCTTCTCTGAGTGAATCTGACTAAAATGGGAGCGATTCTCCCCCTCTGGCTCTGAGTCTATGTGCCGTTTCGATGGTTTGACTTGTTGGAGGTCACGTCTCCTGGCAAGGTCAGTCACAACCTGTACCAAGTTTTCGTTTTCACTTCCTCTGACCCCATGTATCTCAATGTTTTTACGCCTTGAGTACTGTTCTGCGTTGTCAATAGCAGTCTTGAGGCTCAGGATTTGGTTGTCCCTTTCAAGAATTAGTGCCTCCAGATGGTTTGTTTTCTTATTTAGCTCCTCGATGAGTTTTGCCTGGCTTTGGGAGTTTGCTAGAATCTCCCGATACTGCTCAGATAGCTGGTTAACGGTTGTTTCCACTCCCTCAACCTTTTTCTCATTTTCATTTAGTTTTGTGATTATGCTGTCATACTTCGGTCCATGCGCTTCTAAGGTTTTCTCAATTTTTTCTATCCTATTCAGCACTGTCACCAGAGTTGAGTTCATTTCAGAAATTTTTGCCGTCAAAATGTCGAGACCAAGTCCACTCGAACTATCAGTGGCTTCTTTGCTTGGCCCAGAAACATCATCGTTCGACCCAACCGACTGCCTTTGACGGTGGAGTTTGCAAGTGTTGCAATTCCAAGAGTTCAGATCTACCGGTGACATATCTTTCAATGCTTTTTTTTCAACGCCGGAACACTTGCCGACGTGATACTGGTTTGAACATTCCGCGCATTTTAAATGAAGACAGTCAGGTGACACGGCTTTAAGGCACGCTAGGCAATCGCTTTCCGACGACATGCTACATACAGGGCAGTCCAGCGGAATGTTAAAGAACCCACAGCAAGGAAACAATGTGGGAACCTTACCTAAAAGAGCAAGGCGACAGCGTTACAAACTGCAGTTCTCATTCCGCCGGACTGCAGCCTGCCGAACCGCCGCAGCCGCTTTTGTAGCCCTTCCTGGTGACGTAGTTGCCCCGGGCATGCGTCGATGCTCTCCCCGATGATCTTGATACGGCTGTGGTGTGGCCGCACCGCCGTCCGCTGACTGGCAGCTTGGAGATATCAGGGAACACTTGTCACCGTCGCAAACTAAAAGAGCAAGGCGACAGCGTTACAAACTGCAGTTCTCATTCTAAGAGCCGTTTTGCTCAGCAAATAGGTGAATGGGCATTTCTTTCGCACTTTTTGCGGTTACAGACGTTGCCGGCTCCGCTCTATGCAATAGTTAATGGTTTCGCATTAAAAAAAGGTGGGATAAAGAAGCACCTGACAGTCGAATGTCAAGGCCGGTCGACAACAGGAACTCAATTGAGTTCTGACTCGTTTGGCGACGACGGGTTCATTCAACTGCGAATGTTATCTCCTCTTCTGCAGACTTCTGCTTTCCAAGTCAGGAAAGTGGGCTCAGAAGCCTGCGAAGATGTTCGGTGCATTCGGAGCTGTGTAGAAAAATACGGGCGAACGTCTTGTGCTCAGAACACTGTCTGCAACGGGGACTATGGCTCGGAGCGCCGGGCTGAGGCGCTACGGCACCGGCGTCGTGTGAGGATTGTGTTCCTCGGTCGCTCTAATCCTTTTATCCCAAAAGGTATGGTGCGCCAAAAAGATGTTTCACATGAAATCACTGACGTGCGAATGTTCTAGTTTTTAATTCGAACCAAGTAGGGTGGTTTGATTTGAAATCGAAAACGCTTGTCGGGGTGGATCTTTCGAATTTTTAAAAAACGATATATGTAATTGCCTCATTTCTGTAAAGAACAAAACCACTTTTTATAATTTTGTAAAATTTTGGAGCTTAAAAAAATAGTTAGTGCAACAGGGTGAAAATCTGTTTTTTACTCCGTGATTTTTCTACCCCGTTCTGTACGCCGGTGTGAATACGGAAAGCACATGAAACTCACAGTAATTTTTTGTGGGCTTGTCGGCCATGTCGGCTATTTTTCAGTTGAAAGGAAAATACTGTAATATTTTCTTTTATTGAGGTAAAAAGTGGCAAACATCGTCTCATTGACAATCCGGTGGCATCTGCAGAGTCTTGTATCTCATGAGTTATTCTATTTGTCGCTTACCAAATACTATGTGGGTGTAGTCCTGTACATGGGCTATAGACGGGCACAAGTTTAATTTATTTCCACTGAATATTTTATATAAAATCTGATATATCGTCAAAAATAAAATGTACCGATTTTTTCAATTCGCTTTATTGAAAACCCCAATTATTTATTTCGTTATTTTTTATTATTGCTGCCGATTAATTAACTTTCAATTGGCTCAATGTGATTTCCACCTTTTTTCGATGTGTCTTCTCCAGGGGTGATCGAAATCGCACCCACGCACTCGGAACGGTTAATCGCAGTTTCCTCGGTTCGGCTTCGCTGCAAAGATTATACTGCTTAGTTTCTGTTAAAATGCAGCAGGTAAATTTAGTTTTATTAAAAACACTCATGCTTGGCTACATATTGTATTTTCTAAATTTTGTAATGATGGCAACTAGCATTCCTTAGTCCGATCGTTAGCAGTGAGCGAATGTTCAATTATCCGGCGTGTAAAGCCAGAGCGCAAAGGACGGAAAAAACAGAACGAGCTCTTTATGTAGCCAGACAGGGGTCATATATCTGCTTTTGCTATACATAGCTTGTAAGGCATGTACAGCACGCCTGGCCCCTCGCGCTATAGGCCCGTCTCCCTTCCACCCAGGAAGCACCCGGCACGGGCCGCCAATCCATGATGTGTCTTGTCGGGTGCGATCAAATAACCATGTAAGTTCCTGTTTTATTATTAGCAGTGTGTTCATAAAAAATATCTAATATCACATGCCCCTCTTTCAGAAGGAAAAGCAGCTTACAGAAAAAAACGGGGAACACGGACTAAGTTTACATGACGCGAAGACAGTTTTTTTTTTTTTTTTATAGAATACAAACACGAATTGGCTATGAATAGTCTCTTTTAATATTAGGGCTAATATTATATTTAGGTTGTGTTCTCAATCAAAATCATCTTACCCGCTGCATTTTAACACAAAAATAAAGAGCAAAGCCGACCTGCGGAAACTGCGTTTGGCCGTTCCAGAACTTAGGTGCGATTTCGATCACTTTTAGCGAAGATACAACGAAAAAGGGGGAAATTGAATCAAGCCAATTGAAAGTTAATATAATAGGCAGCTATAAAAAACATTGAACGAAATAAAAAAAATGCGTTTTTTTTTATAACGCGGGTTCAAAATATCGGTAAAGCTCATTTTCAACGATATTTCAGATTTCATATAAAATGTTCCGTGAAAATAAAATAAACTAAACATACACCCGTCGATAGCCCATGTATAGGACTATACCCACATAGTGTTTGGTAAGCAACAAATAAAATAATTCAAGAGGTACAAGGCTCTGAATATGCCACGAGATTGTCAAAGAGGCGATGTTTGGCATTTTGTACCTGAGTAAACAAAAAATACAAAAGTATTTTTTAACTAAAAAGAGTCGGCATGACGCACAAGCATACAAAAAATTACTGCGAGCTTTGTATGTTTTCCGTATTCATACCAGCGTACAGAACTGGGTAGAAAAATCACGAAGTAAAAAACATATTTTCATCCTGCTCCACTTAACACTTTTTCGTAAAGCAAAAGAAAGTTTTTTTTTTTTTTTTTAATTTCAAAAAGCGGTTTTGTTCTTTGCAGAAATGGGGCAATTACATTTTTTTTTTTTAATCGAAAGACCCACTTTGAAAAGCGTGTTCGATTTCAAATGAAGCCACCCAGTAATGATTGTCCAAATAAGTGAATTCAACATTCGAATTTCTAGTATTCGAGTTTTCCGATAATTTGATACATTCAATATCCGTACTACTGTCAAACGTTCCGGTTTATTCAGGAACGCCGTTCATATGGGAAAGTACTCCTTATAGGCCTTTGGTGGATTTATATTAAGGCTGCATTTAGATGCTTCGTCTATCGAAAACAATTTCGACAGAATGTTGTTTATTTTTAGTGTTTCTCGGACGAAGCATCCATGCTTCCAGCTTCTTGGGTGCCTCGACGAAAACCCGTAAACCACGCACGTCGCCACGTTGAATTCAGTGATCTTGCATCACCTTTAGCCAGCACTGTGCACTATAAACCTATTATAGGTGGTTACGTCCATAATATAACAAATTATTACCAAAGTTCAAATAGCAGTAATAATTCTATTGGTTTCTTCTCATAACCAGTTGCTCCACGCGGCGTCGAGCGAGGAGCCAAGGCTGGGGGCGCAAGATGTCATTCGATTTGAACGGTTCAGTCGTATCCGTGCATTCATCGAGCAGGCTGCGCGTCCACACGTGAATGGGAGGACACATACGTGACCTTTGTCGTAAGTTTTCATTTAATAGACCAATTTAACCGGAAGTTGCGCAACGCCACCGCTGCTGCGGTGCATTCTGGTACCTGTAGTTCTCCCGTTTCCAGCTGCGTCAATGCGCGGTGTACACCCGACGTTTAGAAATCTTAGGTTTAGCATGAGTCTGTTTATCGGGTGCTTTTACGGTTTTCAATGGGTGGCTTCACCTGGTGTGTGCTGTTAAGAATGGAACCTTCGGCAACCTTTTCCGAGTTTCAACGCTGCGGAAACGAGTCCCGAAACGAGTCCCGACGTGTTCTGGACTGTCGCCCACCTGTCGATGCCTGCCCAAAACGAGTCTCAACGCGTCCGTGACGTCAACGGGACGTGTGTGTGTGTGCGTGTGGGTTCGTGCGCTCCGGAAGGGGAGAGAGGCCTGGCCTAACTGCGGAGAACCATGGCTACGACGCACTTCTGGCTACGACGCGGCGGACCTTGTGCAACGCACTTGGCGGTCGCACCTGCTGCCCTGGCGGAGAGTGAGGGAGAAAACGGACCCTATATAAGGCGGGGCGTGAGGCGGCTCCAGTGGTTCTCTTGGATTTGACGACTGTATCGCTACCATGTAATTAAACCGTTCATTACGTTACCAATTCTCCCACCTCCACTGGACCCCTGGGTTCTTCACTTCGGGTAATGGTCGTCGTCACGAGCCAGGAAGCCTCCGGACGTGCGGCCTAAGCCCCGCCTCGAACAACTGGTTGGCAGCGGTTGGGATCGGACCATGCGACATCGTGCTACATCTGTGGGTGAGCGTTTGGACTTTGCTTTGAGATTCGCCAGGCTTCAGATTATGGGTAATTAATTTTGAACTGCTGGGAATCCTTAGTGTTTGACTCGTGCGCTAGGTTTGTGTACAACCTCGCGACAAGTTTTATTGCAAAGCCAAAGCTAAAGAGCAGCGATCATGGATCTAATGAGGTTACTGAGAACAGATTTACTCTGTTTATGTGAAGAATTGGGTGTGGAGGTGGAGCAAAAGATGAAGAAATCTGAGATCAGTAAAGCGATTTCAGAGAGCGCGGAAGCAGAGGAAATTCAAATTGCGTGGGAACTGCTTCAGAACGCTAAGAGTGAAGCAGCAGCAAGAGAGGAACAGGCTGCAGAGAAAGAGGAACAGGCTGCAGCGAGAGAGGAACGAGCGCAGGCTGCGGCGACAGAGGAGCGAGCGCTGAAAAAGCTAGAGCTCGAAATTGAACAACAGCGATTAAACTCGCAGAACAGTAGAGTTGGGGCTCCGGTACGAGCAAGTGAGACCGAGTCGTATCAAATGAAGAAGCTCATGCAGCCGTTTAAAGTTGGGGAAGACGTGGGCCTATTCTTAGTTAACTTTGAGGGGACATGTGAGAAGTTGAGCTTCGCCCCAGAAACGTGGCCGCAACGGCTTTTGACTGTGTTGCCCTGTGAGGCTGCAGAGGTTGTCGCGCGCCTCAGTGCTGGAGACGCGGACGACTACGACAAGGTGAAGTCCAGCCTTTTGAAGCGGTACCGCCTTTCTGCCGAGGCGTTCCGTCAAAGGTTTAGAAACGCATCCAAAAAGAGCAGCGAGGGCTACTCGGAATTCGCGTACGGGCTTAAAACCAACCTGATAGAATGGTTGAAGAGCGAGGAAGTGTACGAAAGCCGAGACAAGGTAGTCGAGTGTGTGTGCCTCGAACAGTTCTTTCGTAGCATTCCGCAGTCAGTCAAGCTCTGGGTGCAGGACAGGGTGGGAGTCGACTCTGTCGAAAGGGCCGCTGAGCTAGCCGAAGAGTACGCAACGCGTAGAAAGCTGAGCGGAGAGGAAAGCGAATCCGGCCGAAGCGATCAGCGCAAGACCTTCCGACAGGGTAACGGCTCGCGAGAAAACGGGCCCGAGAAGCCCGAAGCAGGACAAAAGGTCCCAGAAAAGAGCGCAGAACACTCGAACGGAGACGAGGCGCGGAAAAGCCCAACAGGGCAGTTCGAGGCAAGGAAGCCGTTCCTGTGCTACAACTGTCAGGAGCCGGGACACACAGCGGCCAGATGTAAGAAACCGCGGGTTGTGTTCTCGTACGTAAACGGTAGTGACAAGGACCTGAAGCTTCTTCGTCCCTATCTTCACGAGCTCCAGGTAAACTGAAAGCCGTGCAGGGTGCTTCGGGACAGTGCAGCGACGATGGACGTTGTTCATCCGTCGTATGTAACGCCATCCGATTTTACGGGAAAGGTAGTTTGGATCAAGCAGCTGCTTGAAAAGCACAGTGTCTGTCTGCCTATGGCGACAGTGAGGGTAACTGGCCCGTTCGGAGAGCTAGTGACAGAGGCGGCTGTCTCGCAAACAGTCCCGTTGGAATATCCTTATTTGTTTTCTAACCGGTCAGATTTCCTGCTGCGCCAAAGGGGTCAACAACTGGGAAAAGGGCTAGTTCAGTCGTGTACGAGGTCCAAATCGCGTCAGGTCGCCCCTTTGTTGACGAGGGATCCAGAGCCAGAGGCAGCTGACGGGGAGCAAGCACTCCCAGAGTTGGAGGCAGAAAACCGGGATGAGAGGGACCAGGTTGTAGAACAGCCTGACCTCATAGCACTAGAAAGCGTACGCCGTCCCAACGCGCCGGCGAAAAAGGCGGAGGAAGACGGGATCAGTGAAAGATCTCTCGTAGCTCCGGCGTCACGTAACTTTGGTCCTCTGCTACGAGTAGACAGAGTGTCTTTGACAGTCGAGCAGAAGAGCGACCCTAGTGTGTCAGGGTTTCGCGGTACAGCTCAGGAGATTGCTAGGACCAATGTGACGGGGCATGAAAAAGGCGGATTGTTTTATCGGCGCTATAAGGACCGCATTTTCACGTCTAGAAATCACGTGAAAATCGATCACTATGGCTTCAGCGTAAGAAAAAGGAAAGGCAAATTTAACGGCAATGCCGATGGGTTGAGCAGATTTTTCTGACATCACGAAAAACAGTAGGGATGATCTCAGAGGTCTTCGTCATCCACGGGAATGAGGATCTAAGTGGGGGCACTTCGCTAAAACCCAAAAACGACCTCACAAATTGCGAAGAGTTTTTGTCTTTTGTATTTTGTTCTTAGTGACCTCGTTGGAAAAAATGAGTTTTTTTTGGCGAAAGGGGGTCTCGATACCCGGAATTGTACCAAATTTTGGTAATCCGTAATCCAGTCTGGCGGGTCTTTGGCGAATTCCGAGCGTTTGACTGCGGTGTGGCGTGGTGTTGTGGGGGACGTTTCCGCTGATGCCTCCGTTGTGAGAGGTTTGGGAGTTTGTTTGGTGCTTGCAGCGTCTTCTCAAGGCCTACTCCAAGCCCACCTCTTCAGGCCAGCGATTGTACCACCGGCCATTCGAGGTTTCCCTGGCCCCGGAGGGGCTGTTAAGAATGGAACCTTCGGCAACCTTTTCCGAGTTTCAACGCTGCGGAAACGAGTCCCGAAACGAGTCCCGACGTGTTCTGGACTGTCGCCCACCTGTCGATGCCTGCCCAAAACGAGTCTCAACGCGTCCGTGACGTCAACGGGACGTGTGTGTGTGTGCGTGTGGGTTCGTGCGCTCCGGAAGGGGAGAGAGGCCTGGCCTAACTGCGGAGAACCATGGCTACGACGCACTTCTGGCTACGACGCGGCGGACCTTGTGCAACGCACTTGGCGGTCGCACCTGCTGCCCTGGCGGAGAGTGAGGGAGAAAACGGACCCTATATAAGGCGGGGCGTAAGGCGGCTCCAGTGGTTCTCTTGGATTTGACGACTGTATCGCTACCATGTAATTAAACCGTTCGTTACGTTACCAATTCTCCCACCTCCACTGGACCCCTGGGTTCTTCACTTCGGGGAATGGTCGTCGTCACGAGCCAGGAAGCCTCTTGACGTGCGGCCTAAGCCCCGCCTCGAACAGTGCCAGAGTGCTACAATAACAGCACCAGGTAAAAAGGCATGGGCTTTTATGCCTTCCCGAAAGAAATCATCCCCCGAACAGTGTGGCAACCAAAGGTAAAAAGAACCGAACAGAGCGGCAAAAAAAGCAGCGTTTTTCAATTTGTTACACGATTTGCTTCATAATTTATATCCACCCCATTGCACGTTAGATAAAGAGTACAATATTACAGGGCACGAAACATGGTAGGGCGTGCCGAAGTGTACCGTACGTTGGAATCTCCACGAGCCTTCACTCCGTAGAGGTCTATCCATTGGTCTATATCAATCGCGACCTCCGCAGTGTTTTGCGGCGGTTGTGTTTAATACTTTTTGCTCGATGTATTTTGGTGGGTATAACTTTTATGATGACAACATGTTTCAAGCACAACTGTGCTTCAAAAGAACAGGATAACCACTAAAAAATGAGCAGCGATTTCGGATATGCATCACTTGAAATAAAACGACTTTTTCGAAGGCAGTCTTTATTTTTCTTTTTTCAAACAAAACGTGAAACAACTAAATGCAAGTTACAAGTGCAACACTTACCGCCAAAAGGGTAGCAAACGAACTTCCCCCACTTTGGGCTCTATTATGCTACAATACTTGGTTTTGGCTGGCGTTACTGATGCATTCTGCTTTAACACCAATCGAGACCACAGAAAAAAGCTTCCACCGTCGGGCGACTGTTAAGGCCCGTTTACACTCTTGCGACCTCTTAAAACTGGGTTTCTTGAAACCTGTAACAACAAGAGGACACACTGGCGCCATCTATTGGGTAGCAGTGTAAACTTGGCGGTCCGGCATATTTTCTATTTCTCTCGCGCATTATCCTTTCTTTCTTGGCTCGAAAAAGTTTTGTCAACGTTATAAACGAGCCTCTCTTATAGGTATTACGCACATTTGACCTCGGAAATACCGCAAAACCTTCGCTCTTGTGAAATGCAGTTCCAGGGTCACCGTATAGATGGCGCCAGCGTGCGAGTGTGCTATCTCGTCCTAAGATATTTTAAGAGGTTTTAACAAGTCTCGTCTCTCTCGGTCGTACTCGGTTTCAAGAGTGTGAGCGGGCCTTTAGCGTTCGGAGCTTGCGTAAACAAAATAAGACTGAATAGAAACTCTACACAAAAAGTCATCTCCACCCAACGTTTTCAGGTATCTGGCATGGTTGCTTCTTTTTGACAGATGCGAGTTGTTTCGGCGCGTCAGGCATGGTCTTTCTGTAGATCGCTTCTTCTTTGTGTGCAGGCTTTTCGCCGCAGTTCACCTGTACCCTGTCGCACAGGCTGTCAACCGAAATGAAACGACTTTTAGAAAACTATCGCTCCCCGAGAAAGTATTTAGCAGTTCTTACTTCATTGTCTCTTAAACACTATGCACATGCCTGAGCACTACCAAGCTTAGGTTTCCACCTACACATTTGATGCTGTTCCGCAGTGCTACGCTAAGCCGTTGGTTTCTCGAATTTCCAGTGTTCTTTTCCATTGAGCTAGGTGTTTCTGTTGTTTCCAAGTCCATTTAACTTCCGTACAGCCGGAGTGCTCGAGTAGTGGCGTCGTTGTTTTTCCCGTGGCCGCAGTGGGTTCACGCATTTACGAAGACGAAGAAGCAGACGACGACGGCAAAGCGATTCTAAAGCGATAAGACAAGTGGAATTGTATTTCTTCGCTTGCTGACAAACCAAGGCATCACAAAAAACACCATCTGATGAAGTGCAGACATGTAGGAGAATCCAAGCTGACATTGGGGCGTCCCAAACGACGATGTGCGATGACGTGCGCGCACCACCCAGACTTGTACACGTTATTAAAAGTAAGTATGGAATTACATTTACAATTACCCATGGCTAAATGGAACTAATTACAGTTACAATTACATTTCCATAAAATTAAGTGACCGTTACTTCAAAAAGTAATCCGTTACTTACGCGTCGTTACTTTTAACCTTACTGTTCTAGGGTAAGAAACAAGACACGAGTGTTAAGGAAGAGTTTATTGTTGCCGCCGCGCACAACTTTGTGACCTTGAGCAACATCTGGCAATCAAAACGCCTCATCGGACATTTTGCCTCGTTTCTATGTGAATATGTCGGACGCCGCAGTAAACACCTTTTCAATCCACCTTTTTCAAAATAGATGCTACCATCTAGACGCGCGACTTAGTGGCTAGAAAACAACGCGTTCGCAAGGCCTCCCCTACCCACTCGACTCCCAAAACGTCAGCTAGATCCTGTCCGCCCATTGAGACGCTGTGCCCTAACAACGGCTCCACCAAACTCCCAAGTGCAGATGACCTTGGTCCTTGAAGTTGATACAAAGAAGTCACCTTCTCTCCCTCTCTCTATAGGCCAGAAGAAAACAAAGAAAGAATGAAGAGACAAAAAGAAAAGGCGGGCACAAATCCGCAACACCAGCTTGAGTGCACTTTAACGTTTTTTTTATTATTTTTGTATTGGTTCTTTGCTGGAAGGAAACACTTTGAACTCGGGAGTTTGGCTAATATTGTTTGCACGGAGAGTCCGGTTCTTTGTATCAGTGTGTTTCCCACTTCGTTGTGGGCGAGCAAGCTTACGAGTTACGATATGCAAGCAACCAAATAACAACAACAACAACAAAAAAGATTTGAGTCGAGGTTTTAGGTAACGTGAAGAAAGGCTTTGAGCATCTAAAGAATGCCAGTCCTTGCGTTTTGTAAATGAAGGCTACAGTGTGATTCTGTTGAAACTTACCTTTACAAAAATAAAATACAATTTCTTTGTTAATATCTAAAGTTCCCGCAATTTTTTTTCCTTGAACGAAAATGAAATGTAACGGATTACAATCATTCCCTTAAGTAAAAAAAACGTTAGGAAATTACATTACAACTACTCTCTCAAATGTGTAATTATCCCCTTAGAAAACTGCTGATAAATGTAAGGGATTGCGAGTAATTTCGTTACTTGTAACGTATTACGTACAAGTCTGCCACAGTCCTATGCAGCCGGGAAGCCGGAAGCCGGAAAGCGACGACTACAAGTAGCCTGGCGGCAGCACCTCTTCCGGGATCCGCGCGCCTGCGCAGTTCGCTTATTGACATCGGTCTGCTGTGGTCATTAACACCGTCTTTATTCGTACTAGACTCTCTTCGTTCTGCGTGCCCTGCAGGAAAATAAACACAGAATGTGTTTTCTCGTCTGCTTGTTTGTTCCTTTCCTCGGTTGTGTGTGTGTGCGTGTCTATGTATGTGTGTCTGTGTTTTGTTTGTCTTGTGAACATTTCAAATTTATGATCTTCGTATTGATTCGACATTCGACTTTTTTGACCACTATTCGACACCACTTGATTCGAATTCTATTCAAGCGGAAATTTCACTTTCGCACACATCTGCAGAAGTTTCATCAAATCACTAAGAGTGACCCTTCAAAGGGAAACTGAATCATGTCTGTATTTGAAGAAACAGAATACTTAAATCGTGTACATTTTGCCTTCAGGATCGTGAACTTCCAAATTGTATTTCAGATTGATGCGCCAAGTAGCCACAACAACACTTTCAAAATAGCGGAGAAGCCCTTCCCTTCCCGGCCCGTTCGATGTCAGGAGAAAATCTTGGCGTAATACACAAAGATCTCAACATTTCCACGCCTTCACCTGAGCAATCAAAAACGCTGCACGCGTTCCCTCACAAGCGACGAGCACAAGACAGTTGACACCTCTGGGCATGACATCACACCCAGCGTTTATTTTTCCTGGTTTTCTCGCGTCTATTGATAAGTTCGAATCAAACCATTTTTAAATTCAAAATCACAAAACAAACATAAGCTAGAATTCCTGGGCTTAGTCTAATCTGATGGATTGGAAATTAGTAAAAGTGCGCAAATAGTCGATTGAATCGAATAGCAGAGTGTCATTCTTATAGCTTCAAGACTAAAAAGAGCCTCTATGGCGTTACTTTCCCTTGCCCTGTGAAGGGTATGAATGGCTCAGCACTATTCGTTTTCAACCATTATACGCACACCCCTAGAAATTAGGCCAGGTATGTGATCGCGCCACCCCTTCTAGTTGATGGGCCCCAGTGTGGCCAGGAAGTCTCATGTGCGAGGGAACTTACTGAAACATCACTTAAAAACCCAATTGTGAAAGATTCTTGGATGGATGGATGAATGGGAATGGCTATACCCTTTGTAACGGGCGGCAGTTTGCGCCACCTAGCCTAACATTTCGTCAGCCCTTCTTTTTTAAAATATGTATAAATTTTGTTCTAACACAACCCCCCCCCCCTTTTTTTTAAGTGTTTCCATTGCATATTTTTATCTGTATTTTTACCCCTCGCGTTTTGGATGCAGGAACCATGGACATCTGCGTTTTACTTGCAAGCCCCGATGGCAACAACATGCAGCAGTTAGCAGCATGACCTCCTCACTGCTGCAGCACGAGCTGCTAGCCATTAATGATGCCCTGAGGCTTCCTTTTTTATATATATATCACCTAAATATGGCGATAACTCATTCTGTGGGTTCTAAGCATCCCAGGGATTCATAAATGATAACGATGCGCGGCCCATTTCCCTACTAAAAAAAACAATCAAAGATCGAACACACCGACGTCATCTCTGGCGATGGGATGAGCATTGTTCCGGCAGGCAGGACGACATGTGAACAGTAAAGACGCGACATTTCGTTGAGATTGCAAACGCTGTTATTACAAAATGTATATGCCTTTGCAGATGATAAAAGCAAATGAGAATAGTTGAAAACTGTTATTTTTTTCGCGTAAAGAAGACATTATACTCCAATAATCGTCTCAAAAACAGCGCTTTCTTATATGTTTTGTTTTCTTCTTTTTTTTTCTGTCTTCCGCGGGAGTGATGCGTCCGGTCATCAGCTCTCGAGCGCGCGCTCGCTGGGTTGAATCGTAGTCCGGCAGATACGGGCAGCGAGCCGCGCGCATCTGAGATATCAGTCCGCTGTTCCAGCGGTCGGAGACGCGAGGATCCTTCGCTCGCTATCGGCTGACAGTGGTCCTGGCTTCGGAACATGCTCCTTCCATCGCCGGAAATGACCTCGGTGTGTTGCAATCTTTGATGGCTTTTTATTAGAAAATCGGGTGCGTATTGTCATGATTTATAGATTTCAAGGATGCTTAGACCCAGCAGAGTGAGTTATCGACATATTTAGGCGATCTTGAAAACCTCCTCATGGCACCTTTACAAACGCATCGTACCAATGCACCTTCAATAAATTAACACAAAGCTAAGTCAAATGACTGTTCACAGTAAATTGCAGGGTCTAGGAAAACGCTTGAATGCCGCGGCAGGACCACATGGTTGGCGAGGACCAGGACACCGCCTGACGTCGTTTCGGGACCATCCGGCGTTAAGAGAGGTTTCCGGAAAGTCAACTTGTTTGCTCGTCGATGACAACGCCGAATTCAGACAGAAAGTCCATCCCGAGAATGACGTTCTTCACACAGTCATTGAGGGCAACACATTTCACTTGGCACCCCTCAAAGTGGTAGAGATCTGCGCGGGCTCGGGCCAGCCTGAAAACCCGGGCCCGACCCGGCAGTCGGGTCGAGCTCGGGCCGTTATATGAGAGCACTATTCGGGTTCGGGTCGGGATCGGGTCGATTTACCCCGAGCTGCGTCGGGCTCGGGTAGGGCCTAGTTGGAGGCATTGGGACCCGATGGCCCGACCTTGTCAAGTATTTCAGAATAGGGGTAAATATTTATTTTATATTCGAAAATCAAAAGAAAAGTAGCGGAAAGTTTGTTTCAACACAAAAACAACCAATCTGGATATTGTGCTGCGGGTTATTACATTATATGCAAAGCCCGCTAAGCTATCACAACCGTGTAGGTTAGTGGTTCTCACATGGGAGGCCGCGGTCCCTGCGAAGGCATTTTTAGGACCCAGGAAGCCTTGCTCATCAGTAAGTAAAGCTCGCAATAAACTTGATATTTTTGTATAAAAACAAGCATTTTTGGGTAATTTGTTTTTCGTAAATGTCAATAAGAGAAGTCCAGTTTGCACGAGCACTTAGCTATATAATATTCCTCTATCGTTTCATAAACATAATTACCCAAGATCTTTCCCTCTCCCCACACCGTGGATCCATCACTTCCGCCGATCCACAAGAGGGCCCAGAAAGTTCATTAGTCAAGAACCACTGGTCTAGTACAGAGTTATCAACATCAATGCCTCCGCTTCACCAGACATCGCGTGTGTGTTGAAAAAGGCCGGTGTGCACACTCCCTTGCAGAACACGCAGGAGTAAAGCCCTACGAACTGCGGAAGGGTCATAGCGAATGACGAAGCTCAAGATGGGGCTAGACCTGAAAATGCAAAGTGCGCATTGCGCTGATAAAAATTAGCATGACGTTTATTGCTATATTTTCTTTTATGAGCACGTCGCACATTTCAAGTATAATCCTATCAGCTCCATCCGCCCCATCTTCCGTCCATGGGGCTAAGTTCGACATCGGCGATTTGGTTCTGGAGGTGTTGGTTGGTCGCATCGGGTTTGCTGCCCGCTGTGATTGGTCCGCGCCACGCCTGACGTGATCGCGACCGCTTGGGAAAGTCGCAAATAGAAAAGTAACGTTACTATGACGCAGTTGTCCCAATCTTGACACCATTTGCAATCGCACAAGGCGTGGAGCTGACGAATTGCGGCAGGGGGCAAACTCACCGACCGACTCGCCGATGTGACTTTCAGTATAGCTCCCCACGCGTCCCGCGGGAAAGAACATACCATTTTGTTTAACTGGGTTGTTCATTCAATTATTCGTGAGTCGTTCTAGCGTGTCTAGGGGTGAACGACAACTAAAATATTTAGCCTGATTATTTGCTACCGATTAATCGAATACTTATTAAATCAATCAATTGCGTTGACCTCCAGGTATAATACGCGATTAAATAAAAGGACAAAAACATCACATTTTTTGCCTATTCCTTTCTTTGTATCACTGACAAAATAAACAGAATCATTTGGAACTCGGATCATCGTTCTAAAAACAGCCTGAGCCAATCAAATGGCAGTGCAAATCTTTGAAACAAATATCTTTAACTTCCGAGATTGGAAATTCTCGTTGAATATGAATGGTACGCTCTAAAAAAAAAGCCCATGCGTCTACTTTGCCGCACAACTTTCGAAGAGCCAATCACCGCAACTTACGGAGGCAGCTCAGCGAATGGCGATGTCGAACATATGTTTAGACCAAAAAACGCAGTCTGAGTTGTGACATTAAGCAATGCAAGCGTGTCGTTTTGCATTGCTTTATGTCACAACTCAGAGTACGTTGTTTTTTTTGTCTATACATACGTTCGACATCGCCATTTGCTGAGCTGCCTCCGTAATTTGCTGTGATGGGCTCTCCGAGTGTTGTGCGGAAAATTAAACGCGCGGGCATTTTTTTTTTAGATTATACTATGTAAACAGAGGTAGAATTAATAGAAAACACAGTCGGGCTCGGGCCTGGTTCGGCGTGATTCGGCCCGGGTTCGTGTTTCATTCATGTCGAAAAGAGCAGTCGGGCTCTGGCAGAGTTCGAGCCAAGTTTGTTTTTGGTCGGGTCGGGCTCGGGCTCGGGCTTACGTTTAGAAAGCCCACTTGGGCTCGGGCCCGGTTCGAGCCAAGGCGTTATCATGCCGGGGCGGGCCTAAAATTTCGTCCCGATCTGATCTCTACACCGTGGATCTCGACGTCAGCCGTGCACCTTTCTACTGGCGTGATGAGGTGTCCTCCGGCGGTTCGAATTCGTGGATCACCCCACAGCGTCATCACTTTTCGAAGGCGGTGAGTGAGCTTCCCACTCAGTGCGGAACAGTCTGCTCCGGTATCAAAAGGCGCAGTCGCGTCGTGTCCGTCGATGACCACTTTGAGGTCATTTGACCTCTTCACCGGAGCGTCATTTCGATGCGTCTCGTTGGTAGAGTGGGAGCCTTCTGACATTCGTGGAGGACCTTTGCGTTGTTCATCCTCGGCAATACCACCACAAGTATTGCCGCACTTAGTCTTCCTGGCCAGGCGGGGGAGACATGCTTTCCCGGCGGACCAACGAAGAGGCGATGCAGGGCGTCGAGGTGAAGGCGAGCAAGCCCCTCGAGAAAAAGCGGGCCCAGGAGACGGTGAATGGCGAAGATAATCGTCGATTTCTCGTGGGTGTTCACCCTACCGTGTGTGCAGGTCGTTAGCCTGGAACCCGCGCAGCCTAGAGGCCCGTTCACGCTTGGAACCGAGTAGGACCGACTGAGACAAGACCGGTTTTTTAAGTTTCTTGCGACGGCGTAGGACCGGATGCGGTGTTGCAGAGCAGGTCCTAAGCCGTCGCAAGAGGCTTAAAAACCGGCCTTGTTTCATCCGGTCCTATTCGGTAGTGGGCGTCGGTCAGCCTTCATTAAGACGTCCGTCTTCTATGGTGCCGATTGTTCTTGGTGGACGTACTGGGGTCGTTCCTCTTGGAGTCGAGCGTACTGGGGTACAGGCGTGTCGCTTCGAGAAGTCGACGGGTACTGGCGGGCAGCTAGTCCCGGTCGTCGGGTGATAGCGGCGTAGGTCAACGTCGGCTCCTCGGGTGCGGCCACGTTGACGGGAGCTTCCGGCTACAAGGCCCGCTGGACCTCGTCGCGTACAATCTCGGTGACTGAAAGCGAGGCCGGGCGCTCAGCAGTGGGGAGAAAGAAGCTTTTGGAGCTCCTCTCGGACGACGTCCGGTTAATCTCGCGTATGTCCGATGTGTTGGGGCCAAGGTAGCAGCTTGACGACGAGAATGCAGCGACGTCAGGTAGTCGCTGGTAATACAAGGCTCGTGCCTGGAGGGTACGTTCGATGTTCGTGGCCTCTGTCACGAAATGTTCGACGTTGATAGGTGGGCTGCGCACCCCTTAGCGAAAACTAAGACGTTTGAACTATACCACATCCTAATTTGAGCGTATTTCAAGTACAGTTCATAATTGTATTTACACAACAAATATAACGAAAATATACACTTTTTTTTTTACTTAGTACTAAAATATTTTTCTAAATTTTTTTTTTTTTTTTAATACCGTATGTGAAGTACTCTTCATGCGTTCTGAAATCTGTAAATATTAAATTAGTAGGCAGTTAGTAGGCAGAAAATACCTTTCACATAGATTTCTTAAAATATTAATTTATTTCATGCAAAATATACTCCAACCCTAATAAAAATGCAGCGATCAAAAATATGTGCAGAATACTCTTAAAATACATGGAAATCGTAAACACGGTTGTGTTACACTCTAAGTATATTTTGACTGGAATACTTTGATAGTTTGACTTAAACTACCAAAGCATTGAAAAGCTCGCCTCTCAGAAGTTCACTTCAAGCAGATGTGGAGTACACTGTAGTTCCTAAACACAACATTTGATTAGTTTGTCAATTGAGCTGTGCAGCATCACACTGATAATTCAGCCCCGTTTATGTTATTCTTTTGTTTTTTTCTATCAAGAAGACACCTGGTAAGTTTCTTGCACACCAATCAGAGACGGGGTTCGGGAACTACAACCACAACACTTGCTAATGCTGCTAAGCTTCAGCAAGTGCTGTGAGGAGATATGTTTGGCGTGGTTGTGTTAGCACAATGTTTGTTCACTGAATGTATATACTCACCATTTTATGTGATGTGAGTAGTGACTTTATTATAGTGTCGTTAATGACAATATTAAATAGTCAACTAGTAGAGAAAAGCAAAATAACTATTTTAAAGTGAAGGAACTGCCTTGACTCGCTTTGTCATGACTGGTGCTATGCAGAAAAGTAATAACATTTCCTCTAGGAGCCGATTTTGTGCATATTGTTTTAGCGACTGCGCCGAATTATAATTAGTTGTACCAATATTCTTAATAAGAGATATTGTTCACGAACTTCAAAACACTGTTTTCGCTTTGACAGACTCCCGAGGGGAAGATCAAATACTTGGAACCTTAACAAGTGCAGAGGTGGTCACCGGCCAAATGATTACATTCAATATGTAGGCTATATAATGCTCTGGAGCAGTCAACGGGATTGGTACAGAAACACTTCCTTTGATTTCCTTGCTTTCAAAACTCCTACTAGTCAACTGGAGTGCGCTTTAGGTGTTCAGTGCTTCATGGCGTTTGTGTTTGTGTTCGTTTCTAATGTGTAGTTGTGGGATGTGTGTAGTAATATCTTCAAATACCACAGGGACACCATTTACTAACACAAACCAAAATAATAAAAAAAATTGTGTAGCCGGTTTTTAATACACAAATGGCATCTTGAACGGAAGGAATTCTGTTTTTGGTATATCTACAGTATTTTCTGATTCATATTTATGACATATTTTGAATACCTTACGCGCCTATTTTGAATGTGGACAATGTAATAGAGAATGAATACAAAATTAATATGCAGTTCAATATATTTCAACTATGTTTCAGGTACAGCCTCTTTTGCTAAATGACAAGACAACCAAAGCTGTTTTCTTTGACCTCACGCATCAAGATCCACATTACTTTCGCTTCTGGAGCTTCGGAATCCGCTCGGGTACTGAGTCGAAGCACGTTCTTGACGAAGCTGACAATGCTTTCGTTGGGGCCTTGAACCGTTGCTTGAATCAGCTCCTATACGCACTCTCTAGGTCGCTGCAGGGTCGCAAACGCTCGGCGGAGTTACTTCTTGCATGCCAGGCGGTGATCATCGACTCGAGGTTTTCACACCAGGTACGTGCCGATCTCTCCAGAGAGAAGTAGACGTTCTGCAGGCATTGCCCTTCTCCACCCATTATGACGGACAACTCGCTCGTACTGCTGCGTCCATTCGTCGATGTCCTCGTAAACGTCACCGTGGTAGGGCGATGGCGTACGAGGTGTGACAGGCAGGAAAACGACGGGGGATAAGGAGGCAGCGGTCTCGGTCGGCTGGCCCTGGGGAAGCATCTCCGACTTCGTCGACTTCTTTCTTGGCTGTTTCACCAATGGACCAAATTCTGGCGGTTGGCTATGAGCTTGCTTGGGCTTCGTCTGGCTCCACAGAAGGAATTGTTCTCTTGTGCTTGAAATCGATCTGGTCCTACGGATCCTTGGAGCGTATGAGGAAGGGACCTAGAAAGTTGCTTACCCCACACCTCAACGAGAAAAGTTGCGGATAGAAAAGTCTCCCCGAGCGTAACTGAAAATAAGGGTTGAGTCCGCGATCTTGCTCCAGAAAAAACAAGACAAAAAATGAGCGTCATAACAGCAGCAGCGAACGGCGCAGCGTCGGCATGACAGCTGACTGGAGCGAGGCGGCGAGAGAGAGAGTGTGTGCCTCGCATTCGGTAGAGTGAGTCGGCAAGCTAGCTCATGTTGGGTTTCTTATCTACTATCCACGGTATCTCGAATATTCGACTTAGAATGTTCGAAAGTGAGCCTGGACGAGACCGACTCGGCAAGGTCACGTTAGCCACCTTTTACGCTTTTAGTATCGGTAAGTTCAAACCTTCTAAAAGGACGGAGAAGCGTTCCTTCTCGGTCATGCACGTGACAATATGCGTAGATATCTCATTATTGTGTAAAAAAAAAAGAACTGTTGCGGCAATGTGAAAATGCATGGGGATTAGAATGAAAATCTGTAGGAGTCACAGATGTCACTGATTAATGGTTCTGAGAGCATTGTTCTAGAGTCTTGAAAACTCCAGCTGCAATAGACACTAACCAGAAAGCTCTCGCTGCGCCCAGCAATGCCTACGATAGGAAAGCTCTGATAGACAATGCAGATGTCCATTGAAGTTATTAAAAATATTTTTGACGTAAAAAAAAAAAAAAAAACCTGCGAGTGTGTTGTGTCAATGTGTTTTGGCTTTTTTTTTCAAATCTGCTGACTAAATGAAGTATGCTGTCTACTGTGCTAAATCAATCAATTAAGGAATGGCTTTATTTATAACAGTAAAACACACCTTTGACTAAATGAGCATATTGTCACGAATGACAAATGATGAGGCGGAAAATAACTGAAGAGGCTAAACGTTTAATGGGTGAACTTGTGCCCAAACAAAAATAGAAAAAGGCTAGCGTTGCAGGCGTCGATCTCGGCGAAACAGCAGGATCGAGCGCTGGGGCGAGACTGACTGCGGCTTGCCACGCACTGTAAAAAATGGACCGTCAAAATTACGGTAAGTTGACCGGCATTCTGGCTGCCAGCAACTTCTCGTAATTTATACGGCAGACCGTAAATTCAAATTTACGGTCTGATCGTCATTTTCCAGTGAAATTAACGGTCACAGTAAAAAAAGATACCGTTAATTTCACGGGAGGCTACTGAACAGACCGTAAACGAGATTTACGGACCGCCGCTAAGATCACGGCATGGTGGCAGTTTATTTGCCGGTCAACTGACCGTTAATTTAATGGTTACCGTAAAAATGTCGACCGTTCAGGTCACTGCCGGTTGACCATTGTAAGAAGTAAATTGAAGGTGCAAAATGCTGGCACAATGAAGCACTCAGCACTTCGTACAATATGTCGAAAACATTGCAGAATTTGACAGAATTAAGCATTGTCGAATTCTATCATCTTCCCACCACATTGTACGACATGCTCAGCGTTTCACCCCATATGTTTCGCTGCTTCAATTTACTTCCTACTACTGGTCAACAGACAATGAATCAAACAGTGAGTCAGGAAGTTTCCTTAGGTTAGTCATTTTGTGCCTGTAAAATTTGTGGCATGCTGTATGTTGTGATTGGAGAGTGGTCTTCATGTCTCCAATGCGATCACTGTGTATGTACATGCAAATGCAGTTAAGCCAGAACACTGCATAAATAATGTGTTGGATAGAAATAGAAACAGCACATTTATTTACTTGGATAGTGAGACCCCAGGCCCAAGTACCCTTTGATCTGGAAGAGAAAGAAACCCTTTATGAATATAATATATATGAATATGCCAAAAAAGGAGCCATTTAATAGATATGTTATATAATGTCAGCCACGCTTTATTAATGTGCAAAAAAACTAATGATGCCGATAGTGCTTCCAACGTTTGAAAGATTTTCTTTTTCTTTTTTGAAAACTGAATACTATAACTTAGCTTCCGCTAATCAAGTCAAACTTCATTCTATCTCAGAAGCTATATATTAGCTTCGTAGTACATGTATTCTAGTGTTCACGAATACCATTTCAGTATCTCTGCACAGCCCCGATATACCTGGGCAAATGAATAAGAGGATATGGACAAAGTTTGGCAAAAAGTGCTGCACTAAAATACAGCTGTTTCATGGGAAAGCCTAATATTCACTTACTACACATATTTCAACTTAAGAGCGGAGGGAGTTTGTTTTCCAGGTCAGGGGTCTACATTAATTACACAGCTCGCATAGAAATTTACTCCTCTTGTTCAACTAGTTAAGCTGGTTGACTGTTAAGAGTCACCCATTTCGGCAGCGATGCTGTTCTAACCTAGAACTAGACTTTCCTCACCATCACAGAATACAATGCTCTTGTCACCGTAAGAGATATGAATACTCAGAGCGAGCTGGAAATATCAGGCTTAGCTTGCAATACAATCTCTGTGCACTGAGCCAGGTGTTGCTACAGATAAACAAATGGTGACAGCAGTGTTCTCAGCACTTTAGTTTGAGATGATATTCAAAATAAATATGGACAGCTTGAGATGCAGCCGCCACTTACATACTTTTCATATTATTGGCCTATACTTGCCATGTATAAGATCCATTGTATCTACAGTGCCGTCATTTCTTCAAAAATATATGACTACATGCTAACCATGTCTCATTTCTAGCATCACATAGACATTGTTTGATGTAACTACAGGCAAAGTAGTAAAGCTATGTTCCAGTTATAAGTGAAGCTAGGTTAGGTTATGTTCTAACACAATAGCGTTAAGGCTCCCGTGCAGCAAAAGATCTGGCGTCCAGCGTCAGCGCGTCGAGAAAATTTCACAATGTCTTGCGTGCATGAAGAATCCCATGCAATTCCATGATCCCTTGTGCATGCAAGCAATTATAGCATTCCCCTCCCCACTACTCCAATCTCCTTCCCCACTGCTACCCTCCCTGCCCCTGCCTCCCCTCTCCATCTCCACCCCCTGCCCTCCTGCTATCGTGTCATATGCTAAAGCTAAACATAAATGTCCCCCAATTTTTTTTTTTCACAAAAGCAGTTGGGTTTTTAATTATTGCCATACTTACAAAATTTAGAGTCAAGTGCCATTGCTTGTGGCTGCTGAAATCTTCCTGATGCAAAGACTTTGTGTTTAATAAGCCCTGAGCCTCATGTTGCGTGCCTTGTCCCCACGTAGGATGACCGACCTTGTGACTGCACACAATTCAAACAGAACAGAATTGGTAGAAAACCGCACACTAAAACAAATCAAGGAAAGTAACTCCAAGCTATTGCTGAAGTGATGTGAACAGTCTAAGTCATTTCAGAGCACCTTCTGGACCAGCCAAAATTCTATTTTCAAGCAGCAAAAGAAACTTTTGGAGCACGAACGCACACCGTGTTCTCATACATTCCGTTGTGAATACTGCATTAAGATTCATCTGTTCACCTGTCAAAACCAGAAGACAATGGCTGCTTTCCTTTCCCACCTCCCACGTTACCACCAGTAGTGTCAAAGTTCAAGAACAAAAATTGTGTAATTTAGTAATGCACATCACTTGCATTTAACATAAAATATTTTTATGTTTATCCTAACATGTAAATCTAACTAGTAATATATCACTTCGAGAAATATTACTACTTGATTTGTCCGCACTGTTATTGACAGTGCTAACATCTCCATCATTTAATCCATGTATTAAATAATATATATGTCTAATTTTGTAGGCCATTCTAGTACTTGAACTTTTCCGGGAGACCCCGTACTAGCAAACCACTTGTTTTTTTTGTTTTTTTTTTTTTTTAAGTTTACAGCAATTTAGAATTTTCAGATGGGTATTTCACAACTTCCCTGTTCATTCAAAGACCCGTGGACCATATGTTCAAATAAGAACTTTCATTCCCAAGCATGTGGCTGTGCTACAGCTAAACGAAATATGCAGAACTGCAGTGTGAAACCTGTGATTACCACCTCTCTGTGGTGCACGAACGTATGGTGAAAACGACACCCAATGAAGCAGGCTAACTAACTAGATTAAACAGTCAAGCATAGTGCCACAAATGACCGACTTGAGTCCACAGCAGCAATTTTACAAAAGTAAAATTGAATAGTATACTGCCCAGAGCAGCAATAAGTTTTGATTTGCTCAAGCCCACCGTGATGGTACAGCCATGAAGTAGGGCCTGATCAATTGGTTTCTATATTGATGGGATGAATTAACTTGTGGTGCAATGTAGGTATGAGCAGCATCACAGCAATGTAAGAAACAAATTTAGGCAAGCTTGATTATTCTCATAAAGACTATGAAAGCTCAGAATGTGTTGGGCTCACTCAGACGCATGCTGTGTGTGGTCATGGACAATAGATAATGGTCATGTGACCATCTGACTATGATTTGGTTCGCTATTTGCAGCATAGTCAAGTGACCACACACTGATGATGGTTATGTGATCCCGCAAACAATGTGATCACCATCGGCCCGCTATTCCCAGCATGGTGACAAGCCGGACGGACCCCCATGAACAATGGTGCACAAAATGAGTGCAAACAATGAACACAGGCAGGAGGAGACAGGACAAAGCGCTACTTACAACCGGATGTTTTATAAGGATAGGGGAAGACAAAAATAAAATTGAGACTAAAATCACAGAAAAAAGAGAAGAAAAACAGAGTAGAAGTAAGAAAAAGTAAAATTACAAAAAACAATTGATCACAAAAATATGTAAAATAATAAGGCAAAGTCTTAATTGAAAAGCTGGTGGAAAATAAAAATAAAATAAACATTTAGGCAGAGGAAAGGAGTCTTTTGAGCTAATTTTGTGTACTGGAAAGGAGTCTTTTCAGCTAATTTTGTGAACTATGTTCAACCTACTCGGCTATCAAATGATTTTGGAACAGTGGTGACTAGATGCCAAGGATCATGGCTAAGTGACCACCATTTACTTGCTATTGCAACTGTAAGTGTGACATGTCAGTCGGTAGAGTGTTATACCCCTGTTACACGGCCATCCATAACTACAGTTAAGCTAAGTGCAGTCACTCTAAACTGGAGTTTTGCAGAGTTACACGGCTGACCAAGCTGCAGTTAGCACAAAACCATGGTTAGCGCAAATTGAGCTCCACGATCTCAGTTTGGGCTCGCTAACTGAACTAAAGATGGCAACGACCGCAGCACTGCCATCTATCGAAGCACTAACTATTTCAGAATGCCAGGGGACACACCTAGAAAGAACCATGGACACACATCTTGCGGAAAAAAATCTGTCTCGAATACAGATATGCCGCAAAAGCTAATACGCCATGTCGTGGGACAAGGCAAAGCCCGCACTCCTCGGGCGCTGCCATTACTTCTGGTCGATGGCAATGCGGCTTCACTCATGTCGGCCATGTTTGTATTTATTTTAGGGGTCTTGATAATCGTTCATTACATACCACAAATAAAATTATGGGTCTAATTACTCGTTTTAAATGGCCCCTAAAAAAAAAAAAACTTTTTTTTTTAACCAGTCTGGAAGGGACAGGCGTGTCAAAAAATAAACTTTATGCGAAACAAAAAAAAAAAATGTTTGGAGCAATATTGACGCCGAGATTTGTTTGAAATTCTGCGTGCAAAGTCCATGACGTCACGGAATGGTCATTCGCTCAACGAGATGGTCATTCGGTCTTTCCACCTTAACATGAAGGCGAAGCCGATCCACCTCTCCTCCACGCGCCCGATATGCAGAGAAAACAAGTGGAAAGGAGGTAACTACTGACTAAATCGCGTCTCGCCAATGTCTCACACAGGCAATATTGTTCTAATAAAAAAACATTTTGCGTAAAATTAATTTTTTGAGTTGCGTCTCTAAAACAGAGTGTTAAAAAAACTTTTCTTTCTTTTCAAGGGCCCTTTAAGCAGTTAAAAGGGATATAAAATAAATGTGTCCTCGATCTAAACACCGGACATTGCAGTTGGTTTCGTTTTGGCTTCAACCCATCAACTGCAAGCAAAATGGCCGTTAACACCATCTCAGTTCAGTCTCGTCAAACCACAGCTGCCGCTAACTGCCGTTTACTTAACCACAGCTAAAACGGACCGTGTAAATAGGGTATTAGTCACTGGCTTTTGCCATGAAACTCGACTGACAAAACACATTGTTGAAACCTGACATCCCCTTTTCACAGCATTGAAGAATTCATGCAACCTTATCCGAATGCTTCACTGATTATATGCTCACTCACCAGAATCAATGAAGAACCATTATTGTAAACAAGTAACAGTTGCAATTTGCCTTCACTACTTCACGAACTAACATTTCCAGGTACCTGTCTACAACCGGAAATGTCGCTCTAAAATAAGCTGTGTGATAACATTGTCTTGCTATCCAGCAGAGATAATTTGATGAAGGTGCCGATTCACAAGTATTAATCAGGTGCTGAACTGTAGATATTTTTTGTAAAAATGAAGTGAAAACACTAATATTTTTAAATGGCAGACAAACACTCTATATCAAGTGAGTAATTCTCGTTGTTTGCCAAGACAGTGCTCTGTTACAAAACCCTCACATACTCCTCGTTAATGATAAATGTATACCTGCAACTATCTATCCCTAAGAATTATTCTTACTCTCCTTTGACAGTGGATTCTTACTCTCATTGAATTGTTTCACATTCTGATTCTCTTTGAAATGAGCCTCATATCTACTTCCCATTCATAAAGTAAACACTGTAGCGAATCATACTTACACCTTCACACATTCCACTCCAGCTCTGCTTTTTTCTTGACCAGGTTAAGTACTTTCTTGTTGACTTCTGATTTTGGGCTGCTTGGCTCCGGTGCCCCGGCCAGGGTTCATGCTCAGAAAACCTCTGCAATAAACATCAGTTCCATTAAAGGGATGGTGAACCAAAATTTGGATTTAAAAAAAAAACAATAAAGGAGATGTAGGTGGGGCTCAACAATCCCTACAACACTACTCGTAAGGCGATATCTCGAATGGACGGCCGTATTTTTGGAAAAAGAGGTCGAGATTGAACCAGGCCGACGAGATTGAACCAGGCCGACGAGGCGCGTGAGATATCTCATTTCCTCCTCTCTTCGCTTCGCTCCCTCAAGGCGGCAAGGCGAAGAAGACGCGAGGCCGTTCCTTCTCCTTCTCAGAGAAACCTGACGTAAACATTTCTGTCAAATGTGCCTCCTTTTTTTTGAAGAATATGGTCATCCATTCGAAATATTGCTGCACGAGTGATGTTTTGGTGTTTGTAGCGTCCCGTTGCATGCTTTTGCTGTGTGTTTTGTGGAATCCAGATTTCGGTTCAGCATCCCTTTAAAAAAACATTTCATTCAAGTTGGTAACCTAACAAATTAGTCAATTTAGTTGTCGAATGACAAGTGATGAGGCGGCAAATAACTGATTAAACTAAACGTTTAATCGGGCGTACTTGTGCCCAAAATAAAGAAGGAAACAAAAGATAACAGAAGAGCGTCGCGGGCGTCGAAGTCGGCGAAAGAGCAGAGTCGAACGCTGGGGCGAAACTGCCTGCGGCTCGCCACGCGGAGCCTCTTATGTACACGCGTGGGGTTCTGGAAGATTCGGCGTAGAAGGTTCTGCGTGTAGAACATTCCGACCTCGAACGAGGTCGGAATGTTCCTGTTCTTGGACATTTCGACCAGGATGCGGAAACCGAGATTCACACGGACGCAAGTAACGCAGGGCTTGGCGCGGTACTGGTTCAAGTACAAGAAGGCACCGAGCGAGTCATCGCCTACGCAAGTCGGACATTGTCCAAGGCGGAGAGAAATTACTCCACGACTGAGAAAGAATGCCTTGCGGTCGTCTGGGCAATCACGAAGTTTCGTCCGTACTTATACGGGAGCCCGTTCCGCGTAGTCACAGACCACCACTCGCTCTGCTGGCTTGCGAACCTCAAGGACCCGCCAGGACGGCTCGCTCGATGGAGTCTAAGACTACAAGAGTTCAACATGACCGTGGTCTACAAGTCAGGCCGCAAGCAGAGCGACGCCGACTGCCTATCCAGAGCTCCCGTCGAAACATCTTCCGGCAGCAGCGACGACGATGACGACGAGTGTTTCCTGGGCGCAGTGAACACCGACGACATGGCCCAACGTCAACGAGACGATCCTGAGCTGCGCGCACTAAGAGAGCACCTGGAAGGGGGCGGGAGTACCGTGCCACGTGTCTTCTCACGAGTACTGCCAACCTTCGCCATTCGTCAAGGTGTACTCTACAAAGAGAACTTCGGGGACAACAACTCGCCGTGGCTGCTGGTAATCCCGACCGACCTTCGGGAGGAGATCTTTCAAGCCTGCCACGACGACCCGACGTCCGGACACCTTGGTTACAGCCGGACACTGGCTCGTATTCGTGAAAAGTATTATTGGCCCAAGCTCCCCAAAACCGTCCACCTATACACACGATCATGTCATGAATGCCAGCGACGCAAGAAACCTCCGACGAGGCCGGCCGGACTCTTGCAACCAATTCCTCCGCCAACAGCACCCTTCCAGCAGATCGGAATGGACCTACTTGGCCCTTTTCCGCCGTCGACGTCAGGAAATCGCTGGATCATCGTCGCCACAGATTATCTCACGCGGTACGCCGAAACTAAAGCCCTTCCTTCCGGAACTGCTGTGGAAGTTGCCAAGTTTTTCATTGAATCCATCGTCCTCCGGCACGGCGCTCCCGAAGTCCTGATCTCAGACCGTGGATCCTCGTTCATGGCCCAGCTGACGCAAGAAGTCCTTCGTCTCAGCCACACCAGCCATCGTCGCACCACGGCGTACCACCCGCAGACCAACGGTCTGGCGGAAAGACTCAACAAGACCATCGCCGACATGATTTCCATGTACGTCGACGTTGGAACGAAAAAGCAAGCACTGCGAGCGGAGAACCGGATACGTCTCGCCGAGTCGGCCGAGTGGTGCGAGCGGACACGTCACGTTACTCAACTCACAGGTTCGGGACAGGGTTGTAAAGTACCTAGGTACAAGTAACTGTAAATCGGTATCTAGGTACTTTTGTTGTACCTGAGGTACAAACCTAGGTACTTTCATTTCTCAGTATCTGTATCTGTATCTTAGGTACATTTTCCAGTAACTTGTAACTAAGTGAAGTTACTTTTTACAGGTACTTTTCTATTCACTTCGTCAAAATCGTAGAAAATGCAATATAAGATATAACTGAAAATAAATTATAATTACAGTCGTAAAGCAATTTAACATCACGTAGTGTTTCCACGCAATAAATCAAACTCATATTTTGCACTTCAGAAAACTGAAAATGTTTGTGAAGAAAAAAAACTGGGAGGACGATTAACCTTCGCCTTTAAGAGTTGAACGCGATAGGGTTATCGGGCCCCGTTCGCATGGCCTTCTCAATCGCTTCTCATGCTCTTGAGTCACACAACGACCTAGTTCTTACGATAAAACACTCCCGGCGCGATCGGGGAGCTTTTGCCAGTGCTTTGATGCCATTTTACCCCGCAAGGTTTATTTATGTGTTTTCTCGGCACGCGCTAACAACACTCGATGCTATAATGCCTTTACCCTGACAGAGACAGACATCGAGGCACTCTAATAACGGCAGGATCGCAGTGCCATTCCCAAGCCCTCCGTTGCCTAGTCGGTAGCATGTCTGGCTCGCAACCGTCATGGGTGCGATCCTGCGTAAATTCTTCAAATTTTTCTTTAAGGCAAATGAATTAGTTTATCAAGTGGGATCATTTGAAACATGCAGCGACCAATAATTCGTATATCTTTAATCACCTTCATTCCACGCGTGACGTCACGTTTCACATGAGTGTTGTGGGTTGTTTGAAATTCCCGCGCGAAGTTATGTGGCTGTGATGTCACGACCCTATCGACCATTCAGGAATTTCCCGTCACGCCACCGACATCCGACGGATTTTCTGTGACACGAGCTCCTAAACGCGCTCGCGTTAAAACATTCTCTTCTTTCCTAAAAACGGGGAGGCACTCACTTGATCGAATGACGTTTTAGCGAACGCCCACGTTTCACCGAATGACACTTTAGCGAATAGTCGGACGCCGCGAAGCGGCGTTTAACGGGGAGGCACTCACTTGATCGAATGACGTTTTAGCGAACGCCCACGTTTCACCCAATGACACTTTAGCGAATAGTCTGACGCCGCGAAGCGGCGTTTTCGGGTGGGCCAAATGGGTTCACGTTTTTGTAATGAGCCGCCGCAGACTGTCGCCGCGAAGCGACGTAAAGCGCAGCGCGGCGGATGGCTTAACGCTCGCCCCCGTTATTCGCTGAAACGTCGATTCGCTCAAATGTCGCTGTTCGCTAAAACGTCATTCGCTCATGTGATATGAACCCGGGCTGTCGTCGCATTCGAGGAAGGCACATATTCGATGTTCTCGCATCTACGTTAGAAGGCGTATACACAGAATACGATATCCTCGACAAACTAACCTGTACCACAACGGACAGCGACTCCAATTTCATAAAGGCTTTAAGGTGAAAATTAAATCTTTGATATTGCTTACTAAAAAATTCGAAAAATTTCGCCAAAATAGATGTTTATTTTTCATTTTATACAGCCATTTTGGGCGGCAGTATGAAGACTACACAGACACATAATCGGAGAGTGAGATAGAGGAGGAAATCTGTGCACCTGTTCCAATCTATAACGTCCTCGAAGCTCGTGACCAATCTGATGGGGTCTATTCACTTTTTCACCACCAGCGCTGTGTGTGCCATATGCTGAATCTGATCGCAACGAAGGTAAATAGGCAAAATCTTACAGCGACAATTGGTTGATGTTACTTCTAACTCTGCAGGACGTGGAGAACGCTCAAGAATCGTCGCCGTAGCTGAAGAAGCAAATAAGGCAGACTTTCAGCAAGTGCTCGGCATTATGGAAGAAGCAAGCGAGGTCTAATGTCGTTGCTGACGTCATCTCTTCAAGCTGTGAAGGATATTTGCCCACGCCTGTCCTCACGCGGTGGAACTCTACATACGATTGCCTCAAATGGCTTCACCGAATGCTTGTTCACAGTGAGGGAAAATTGAAGGAAATTTGTGAGAATTTTAAAATTCCGTGATTCACGAAGTCAGACATTGACTTTATTGATGAGTATGTTCAGGTGTTTACACCTCTCGCACAAGCTATAACTCCTCTCCAGCGCGAAAACAGCATGTTCATGGCATATCTCCTGCCTACAGTGGCTTCACTTCGCAAAAAAATGTCCGCGTTGCTGACGGAGAACTTGAGGTACTGCCGCCCGGTGGTCGAGAGCTTAATCGCGGCGATCAATAAGAGGTTTGCAGGTATGGAGGAAGAAAAACATTTGATAATATCTGCCGTATGCCATCCAAAATTTAAGGTTGCATGGATAGACAACGAAGTGGAACGGAAGCGGGCCTGGGATTATCTAAAGAACGAACTTATGGGAACATCAAGTATAGAAAAAGCGTCGTCGGGCAAACAAAGTGGTGAGGATGAAGAAGACTGTGAGCACTTCTTTAACTTCGAAACATCGTCCTCATCTGCTTCATGGGAGCAGGAGTTTGTCAGTACACCGAACTTGCTCCGACAAGAAGTCTCGACTGTCTCAAGCACATGCCGCTGCTGAAAAGCGTGTTTTTAAAATTCAACACAGGGCTTCCAAACAGTGCGGTGGTGGAGCGCGTTTTTAGCATAGGAGGAATAATTGCTACCAAACTGCGATCGAAGATGTCGGATGAACATTTCGAAGAAGTCCTGATTCTGAGGTCAAATCGAGCACTCAAGTGAAAAAGACAGTCTTTGAATGCTCTGGTGAGAGCTTTTTGCCTTATTTCTCCCATTGACACCAATAAAGGACGTTTATCAAACTTGTTTTTGTGTACATCCCAGTATACAAATGATTTACTTCTAATAATAATGTGACAAATTTGAGAAAAATACTTGACGTGAAAATAAAAAAGTACCTTTGAAGTAACTGTACCTGTACCTAGGTACATTTTAAAGCGAGTAGCTAGATACGCACCTAGGTACATTTTCATATAAGTAACTGTAACTGTATCTGAGGTACATTTTTGAAGTAACTTTTACAACCCTGGTTCGGGATGAGGTTTCGACTTTACAAACTCGTCACAAAAAACCGCGCATACTCTTCCTGCCTGATTCCACACGGAGCCCTGGCAGTTGTTGGCTGCTGTTTCAGTCGTGAACCCAGTCTTTTTTTTCTTTTCTTTTTTTTTAAGACGCACAAATTGTGAAAGGGCGGTATGTAGGTGGACGAAGATAAAAGTCTAGGACTGTTTCAAAATGTCCATTCAAAACTATTTTCACGTCCATCACTAGTATTATTCGCAGCAACGAGTTTGACATCAACCATCAAAAATAATATTAACAAAGCTTATAATGAACACTTTTACATATTTTTTCACATGTCCACAGCCAGAACACATGCCCACAGCCAGAAAAGTCTAATGACAATATGTTTGCTTTTGCCTCAGATGGTCTTGTGGAATCAGAGATACATACAAAAAAATTGCGTACTTTGACATAGAGCAACTTTAGGATATACAAGTTAAGTATCTACAGCAAATAATCAGATTTATGATGTACGAATCATTCATAAACTCACTAAAACAGTTTTAGACAAAATATAAAAGTACTCTCCCAGACTAGCGTAATATATATTCGCGACTCCAGCGACCTATAGGGGGCGCCACCATCAAACAAACATGGCGGCTGGGTCCAGGTCGCGTCGGCACGGCCGGGGCCACTGATCTCAATGACAATTGCTGGATCGCGTTTGCCCGCTCCGCGAATGCGGTCACTGGCGGCCATCTTTAGGTAGAGTTATATCACCTCTAGCCAAGATACAGCTGCTGAAGCCACTTGGCAGCCACCATCATCCATCCATGGCAGACGGCGTTTTGGCAGTTGTGGTGGCAGGCAGGCATCAAAATAGCGTGGGTGATATTCCGTGATTGATTGAAATTGTTTGACGAAACATGTTTTTAAAACCCGGCGTGAACGATAGCCCGGTCTTTGAGGACCCGGTGAAAGTTTCACGAAATCGCGCAGCACCGGGGAAAAGCAGCACAGCACGCATCGAAAGTCGCATAGAAAGAAGCATCGATAGCAGACGCCGGTACGTAGTCTGCTTTCGATGCGAGCTGCGCTGCTTTCCCCCGGTGCTGCGCTTTCGTAGAACGTTCGCCGGGTCCTCAAAGACGAGGATACCGTTCACGCCGGGTTTCAAGAATCAGCTTCGTCGAACAACTTAAATCAAGCACGAAATATCACCCACGGTACAGTGTACTAGATCTACGGCTATTTTATGGCAGCCTGCCACCATTGCGCTGTCCGCCATATTACTATGATGGCTAGAGATGATATAACTCTACCTAAAGATGGCCGACCGTGACCGCATTCCGGTCCATAGGCAGAGCTGATCAAACGCGATCCAGCAATTGTCATTGAGATCAGTGGCCGGGGCCGCCTGAACGGGTGGCGCATTCAATTTAACAGAATTTCTCTTGTTTAATGTCCAATTTTATAGGTATTTGAACTGAGACAGCTAAGTGTAGCCGGTGCACATAAACTTGCAGAGCATAGTTTTGTTTTCCCGGTGTTTTTTGTTCTTTCATATTAAACTTTCGTTTCGGAGATTTCGTTCAAAACCGAAACTATGGGCTCCGGAGAGACGGTATTAGACTCTAATCAGTATTGATCATCTAAGGAAAGCGGCGATGACTACAGAATTATTCCACCAAGAGTAATTTTCAGCTAACTCGCATGCCTCGCCAATGTGACTTATCTGTCTGCGAAATCGAGCTTTTGTGCGTATCCGCGTTTAAGAAACAGCTCCAGTCGTCTGCTCGGTCAACAACACAGGCTGCAGGAAAATTACCAAAATTAAGCAAGCGCTTCTTGAGCCAAGGAGCATGTTAACCCGCTGGCGCCCCACTAAGCAGCTGATACTCGTATTTTAATTCAGGTTTTAGTAGCAATCGAGAAGTCATTTTGACGAGCGGGTTATGCATTATATTACGTACTATGTCCCACTAAAGAGATATTAGTAAATTCTTCGGGTTGTAATATGAGCCGAGTTGACTAGCTATTAGGTGAACTGTTGAATAAAAGTATATTTGACAGACAGAGAGGTACTGCTTAAACTCAGCCAAATGGTTCTAGCCGGTGGCACGGAGACGAATGGGGCCAAATTGAAGAGAGTCTTCATCGGAGATTCACACCGAACCTCTCTACATTGAACTTGACTTCAAATCCTGAACGAAGAAAAGGAGTATTTGTTGTGGCCGGTCAACCTGAGCAATGTAGACGTATATTGCTGCTGGCTTCAGCGGGGGTATAATATAGATATTGGAGGCGCGATAGATCATAATTGCGTGACGGCTTCTAACTTTGTGAGACGCGTCCCCCACCTTTTGAAAGCAGATAATTTCCCTCATTAATCATATGCAACAAGCAGGTTTTCCCGAATCAAGTAATTGCGAAATCAGAACAACTTCTTCAGTGTGGTCCAGAAGCTTTTTCGGCGAAAAGCAGCCAAGATGAATAGCCAACGCACCGACCGGCGTGGGTGGCTCAAACTTGAAGCTGAACGAACACAACCAAACTCAAGAAAAGCAGCTATCGAACCTTTCTATTCACTTGACTGCAACATTGGTGTTCCCTCCAGTGAAACACCTCGTCTGTCGTCCTCAGTCCACTGTTCTACATCCTTATAAAGAAACCACTTATCAGTTACCAAGTAGTCGTCACTTTGATTGTGATTTGGTACAGACACGAAATCAAAACGTTTTTTCGTGATTCCTCCCCATCCAAGAAATCAAAAGCACGCGACCGTGTGTTGTGGATGGAGTAAACGGGCTTTCAAACACGTGATGGAAGGAAACAATCTACTGGGGCTTCACCACACTAATGAACACTCGGGCAAACTTAAAAAATTTTCGGACCTTCGTCAAATTACATTGTTCGCCACCGCACCGACAACACGTGTCCGCGAAAGCCGCCAGAGACGCGGAGGGGCTCGGAGCGACCTGGACCGGCTGGTTCCCGGTTTTCCCGCTTGGTGGCGTCCGTTTTGCTGGAGTCGCGAATAGCCAGCTACGCTATAGTGGCAGCTGAAGCTTCTAAGGCGAGTTTTCTGCCTTGCTGAGCAAAAGGCAACTTGCCAAAAATGTCGTTAGGACTTAGTCCTCGGAGCGAATACACGCGGCTTGCGGTGCGACGGACCAGATTGAAAAATTTATATAAATATAAATATAGGTAATATCAAAATTCTCTCCCGGAATATATAACTAGGTATGCAGAGGTACAGAGCGCGACACTGTTAGCGCGAACAAGCGATCGCCGGTTTTTCCGGTTTTTCTTTTTGAAGCCAAGGGATGTCATCCAAGTTATTATTGCTACGGAAAGAGCTCATTTAGTTCTATAATGTAAGCGATAAAAGTTCGTGCTCGCTAATACTATTTAGAAGTTAAATTTGAAAATGCGCCGGTGTCGTGTTCGCGCTAACAGTGTCGCGATGTGTACGTGATAGGAGAAAAATTAATCTTGTCAGATGATTTGTGTGGCTTCCTGAGCGAGGGGCAACTGCCCAAAAAACTCGTTCGGACTTAGTCTCCACAGCGAAGAGTGCCGACGTTTGTTCCGAGAGACCAGATTAAAAAATTTACAGAAAAATAATTATAGGTAATATCAAAATGCTCTCCCGGAATATACAAATAGGCATACAGAGGTACGTGATAGGAGAAAATGTAATATTGTCAGATGATTTGTGTGGCTTCCTGAGCGAGGGGCAACTGCCCAAAAAACTCGTTCGGACTTAGTCTCCACTGCGAAGAGAGCCGACTTATTGTACAAGGGACGAGAGTAAAAAAAATCACAAAAAAAAAAAAATTTCTAATAATCATCAAAATTGTCTCCTGGAATGTGATGCTATACATACCGAGCTATGCATTGAAATGCGAAAGCATTATAGTCCCGCGGGAGAAATGTTTACTAGTAATGCTTCTACACGTATTAAAGTTGAGGACGACGTATGGGACGACGTCGAGGACGACGCCCCAGAGATCGACGCCAAGTAAGGCATATAAGTCGACCCCTTGCACGACGTCGAGGGTGACATCTAGGACGACGTCGAGAGCGACGTCAAGGACGTCATCTAGGGCGACGCGGAGGACGACCTCAACGACGACGTCTAGGATGACGTCGAGAATGACGCCTAGATGACGACGTCTAGGATGACGTCGAGAATGACGCATAGGTGACGACGTCTAGGAAGACATCGAGAACGACGCCTAGAGGACGACGTCTCGGACGACCTCAAGGACGACTCCAAAGACGACGTCTAGGACGACCTCAAAGTACGGGTTGACGACGTTAGACCTTAAAGCGTAATGATAAACCTAACGTCAGGCCATCGCATACCCGCTTCCCACCTTCACGTAATACATCTGCGCGTACCGGTTGACGACGTTACACCTCAAAGCGTGACGTGAGCCCAGCGCATAACCGCCCCACCCCCTCCCCCTTACCCCTGCACCGCCAGCAGTTTGGCTGGCTCCTCGGCAACGATGACCCCGTTGCTATGGAGCCACATGACGCGTCGCACCCATTGGGAATTTAGGTCTCGTTACACTCAGCCAATGGGAATTTAGGTGGCGTATTTCGCCGGCTTCGCTCCACGGGACAGTTAATGCTTTCGCATTAATACATATTTAATCTCTTGAAATAGTAAATATTCGCAAAAAGGTTTGAGCGGGAAATCCGTGCTGGCCCATCCATGTTTTCACGCTATTGCAAGCTCTCGATTATCACGGAACTTTAGACCTCGATAACTCAAGATTAAACGTGAATTTCAAAATTCTCTCCTGGAATCAATTAAAGCTAAGATTGATCAAATAATCGTATTCGACTTCAAGTGTCTGTGGCGCCAAGATTTTCTTCCTGGGAAGTGAATGTCATGGTCTCTTTTTCAATGGGGGTCTGTGGGAACCGGTTCATTAATTCATGAAGAAAATATAATGGTCATGTGGCAATGAATTTCTTAAAATAGGCGGGCCATTAGGTCAATATTATAATCCTCCGAGTGCAAAAAAATCGGCGGGTTCTTTACTGAATTACAAAAATATATATTTTTTTGCCCATTGAGTTAAGCTGGGCCGCTGACGTGACTGCCGAGAGATGGCGCAAGTTGTAAGCAGCGGCGTGTCCCGGATTCTTGGGGATGATCTTCCTTCAGCATTCTGACCCCCAAAGGACTCTGGAAGGTTTCCTTCCCTTACCTGAAAAGCCTTCCACGGAGAGCTCCTCATCAGCCCGTTGCACCACCATGGGCTCCAGGATGTCGGCCGCGCTAAAGAGTGATTGGCCGGCATGCCTGCCGTCGCTGTCGCCGCTGTTGACCAGCCGTCTGGCCATGTGTGGGGCTGCAGCCCCCCCAAGCACGGAAAACTGGCTCAAGCCAGCTCTTGGTGGTCCTCCTCCTAAACAGATATACTACCATACACGCCACTTTGTAGGCAGGTTCTACAGACTTTGGGAAAACAGCAAATATTACAGTGAAGAGTAAAAGCGCAACATACAGTCACACAAATTTAACTTGGGAAAGGGATGCTCACCACAGACAACACCTGGCCCTAGTTTGTGTGCTGCACAATACACCGTTATCATAACAATAGGTCTGTTCGATTCGTCTGAACTGGCTGAACTAGTTCGAGCAGTGCAGGAACTGGCACATTCGATTCAACCGGAAGTTGCATGGCCCCTGCATGGCCGCTTTTGATTCATCCCAGTGCTGCACGAGTTATCGTCGGCTTGCCTTGCTGCATACCCGACCCGGAGGAATAGCACGGAGCCAACGGTTTGAACAACAAGAAACTACATTTAATTGGACATGGACGAGACGATGAAGAATACTACCAGAAAACCAACGAGCACCGGCGGCGCTCGAGTATCGCCAGCGACTGTCTGCGCGCCGCCTCTGATCCGCCTTATCTAGGCGGCATGAATAGTTTCCTCGATGAGGCAGGCGCACCTGGCGTGGTATCTTGAGTGGTACTGTCGTTCGACCTGAGCTACTCTGTCCGACTCTCGTGAATTCAGGTCCGCCCTTTTGAAGAGGGTGCTACGTCCTTGCCTTGTGCTCTCGGAGAATCTGCGTTCCGTAGCCTGCAGGCAGGAACTCTTCTCGAAGCCTTGTCTGGAAGTCCGCCAGGCTGGCTTTGCATCGCCGCTGCACGACTCCTGCACTGCTCCTACACTTTTCTGAACTCGCACTGAACTAGTTCGGAACTTTCTGGTGGAATCGAACAGACCTAATGTTAACTTGATACTGTTATTCCTCATACTCCCAACTGAAAAATCATATTGGTGCCGGCTAGGTTTTCGGAGAAAATAATCAGGAACCAATTGGAACCAGTTGCAATCAGAACTCATGTTAATGTTGAGTTTTTGTTACAGGTGATTTTTTCATACTAGAAAAATGTTTCCAGCTGGAACCAACTAAATCACATTGGTTCCAGTTAATACTTGGAATTCCAAGTGGGTTTAAAGGGAAGTTTTTACTGGGTAGCCGTAATCTACCGTTACAAATAAGCGACCTAACGCGACGTAACTATTCGCATAGTAATAACACACGCACAGACGACGGCACCATTGCAATGCGGGATCGGCGCCTCTCGGATTTCACTAGTAAAAGGTTCTCGCGTAACACTAGATACCTGAATCTGACACTACCGATATGCAGCTGCCAGCACGTAAAATAAACCCTGAAACGAACAGAACACGAGACGAAGTTAAAACAGAAAGCTCTAAACACAGTTTCCTCTCGATCCAGGCTTTATGACGTCCAGCTTAAACCGGCTCACACGCACTCCTCCTTCAACGTAGTTATGAAAAGCAAACTCACCTGTTGCAATTCGGTCTCTGTCAAGCAGGGTTGGGCAGAAACACTCAAAAATGTATTTGGAAATACAAATACTGGGATACATTAAAATAGTAGCTAAAATACTGATACTGAAATATATCTATAAGAGTGTATCGCGATACGTATCGGAAATACATTTTAAATAGAGGCAAAAAGTATTTGGAAATACAAATACAGGAATACATTTTAGGGAGGGCAGAAATACAAATACAGGAATACTGATACTGCAATACATTTTTCAAATTTGTTTGAGACGCCAAATCAGTTGAAGCTCAAAGTTGGAAGTGGAAGTTTTTGATCCTGAAATTACTTTGCCGTCGGCTTGGCACTTTGCCTTGAAGGTAGTGATTTCGGACGACGAGGAGTCTTCAATGGGCTCAAAAAAACGTTCCATCAAGGACTCACCGCAGTCCCTTCCCTGACATCCTGTCCTTCTGACGAGGGATACGATAAGACTTCGACCTCTAAATAAATTCTATTTCATCCTAAATCCCATCAAAGCGTCACCACGCCCCTGTCTAATAAGAACGCCCGTGTCAACATTTTTCACATGACGTCACGGTGAAATGAACTGGTATTCTTTATATGTAGGTGTGGCCTTGAACATGAAACTTTACCACGCTGCTGTATTAAAGGACAATACGTAATTTCGTTGTAGGTTACCTCGTTGAAAATCGTGTAGGCAGTGTCATTTAGAATTTTCGAGAATAGTGGACCACCTGAAGCATCCTGGAACGTATGTCTTATCTTCTGTTACAGTTGAAAAAACGATACGGTGGCATCCCTGTTGTGACTGTCCTTCCTGTCAACCCTCCGCCACCGACGCATGGATTGCAGTCCTCAAGTTGCGTCTTGCATACTCCATATAGAGGCCTCGTGGATTGCGACCCGATATTGCCGGCACAGGTGCGAGCTCTCCGAGAAACGGCGCGCTCGAGACGAGTCGCAGGAGTACAATGTCTCGGTCGGCACAGCGAGGCCACGTCTGACCTTCTTCCTGGGTTTCGGGTCACCAGAGCTGCGGGTCACTTTCACGTGGGCTGATGACGTACCCTTGAGCCGTGCAATATTACTGGCGCAGCCGCAGACGCATTCGATTATGCGTTGAACTTCACTGCGTGAGTCATCCTACTATTTCAAGTCAACCACCACCAGGCTCGTGCTGCAATGGACTGCGACTCAGCTTTGCCGGCTGGGTGTACTGTGTACGCTAAGGCAAGAGAGACGGTTAGCAGCGGGCTTTGGATCCCAGCAAACAATGACTCAAGAAATCCCTACCTAAGGACCTGCGGTACAAGATGCTCCGACTCCGTTCCTGGCACGCCACCTGGTAAGAGTCCCCGACTACGCAACGCTTCTCAGAAGAGAGAAGAGGACGCATAGAAAAATAGTTTGGAGAATCGGAAGGAACCTTGGTCAGCATGGTAACAATGCCCCAGCACCTCCTTGACCCTGGTGCCCTCAGAAGTAATAAAACAAAAAAAAAAGAATGCTTTCGGAATTGTATTCTCTTTTTTTTTTTTTTGGGGGGGGGGGGGAGTTTTTCTTAAGAAATGTAACGAAATACATTTCACCCTGATTGTATCACAATACAAAGGAACATTAAAAATGTATTTCGATACAGAAATACAAATACTGGTGAAAAAAATGTATCGCGATACAGAAATACAGATACGAAATGTATTTCTGAAATACTATCGCGATACATTTGTATCGCGATACTGCCCAGCCCTGGTTGTCGGACGATACCTCCTTTTTCCATTTTGTTTTCAAGTTATCCCAGCACCTCTTGAGTTGTTTGGAATCGCGTGCTCGGACCCCGTGGTTGCTGTTGTATTCAATGGTAAGGAGCTCCCACGCCTTCGCCCTTGCCTCTGTCGACGACTTGTTCGTACATCGGTTTTCGATGACGGGATAGCTCGGTACAAGCTCCGCGAGAAGGAACTTCTCATTTTCAGAAAAAAATACCTTCTTCGGCTCGGCCATGGCGCTCAACGTAAATACAAAATTTAAAGCAAAAACAAGACTGAGAAAAAAAGAAAGAAAAACAACAGGAAAAGCCCCGAATAAAAGATTTCGACACGCAATTAAAGGACCGCGATAGCGAGAATAAAAGGCGGGACGCCGAGCTGCGCTGTGCGTTGCCAGACGAGACGACGACATGGTCAAAACCCGCTAAACATTCACGTCTTCAAATTATTAGACTCGCATTTTAACGTATATCTAACCCCAGAACACATTATACTAAAAATTATTTGATATTGTAGTTTTTTTCAGCACAGATTTTAGAGTACTAACAATAAAATGTGCTGTAATCTCGACTCCAGACGTGCTCATGGTATCCTTGGACGACGAAGGAGCCTTTCGTCTGCTCCTTACGTAAGGAAAGGGCGAGACGCGTTTCTGACACGAAACGGCCCCTTTCCTTTCCTTACGTAAGGTAAGGAAAGGCGGAAAGTTAAGTGGCGTTCTTGAATTCGGGCGTAAGAAAAGTCCTTTCAAGGCTACAGCAAGTGGGAATAACGCTAAACGACACCAAGTGCGTTTTTGAGGCGACCCGAGTTAAGTTTCTTGGTCACGTCATCGATCAAACTGGGGTCCACTCCGACGAGGAAAAGCTTGAGGCGATAAAGACGATGAAAGCACCAACGAACGTGAGCCAACTCAAGAGCTTTCTGGGCATGACAAACTACCTCGGGAAATTTGTGCCACATTTAGCAGAAAAAGCGCATCCCCTCACGGCGCCTTTGAGCCTAAGAACGAATGGGCTTGGGAAGATCAACAACAGAAAGCTTTTGACACCCTCAAACTAGCGCTGACTTCAACCCCAGTACTCCCTTTGTTTGACCCCAAGAAACTGACGGTTATCTCGGCGGATGCCTCATCCTACGGTATCAGAGCAGTTCTACGACAGGAGCAGAGAGACGACACATACCGTCCAGTAGCTTATGCGTCAAGAACCCTCAATGAGACGGAAAGGCGCTACGCGCAGATAGAAAAAGAAGGTTTAGCTGTTGTGTGGAGCTTCGAAAAGTTCCGTGAGCACTGGATTGAGAGTCATGATAGAGACAGACCACAAGCCGTTGGTCCCGATCTTCTCAACAAAGTGTCTGGAAGACATCTCGGTGAGATTGCAGCGAATGAAACTACGCATGATGAGATACAGCTATGACATCAGGCATATCCCAGGCAAAAGCCTCGTCGCCGCTGATGTCTTGTCAAGACACCCTCTAGCTGAAGTTCCAGAAAGAGAACTGGAAGAGGAGATTAACGCATACATTCACGGCATCACCTCTAATTTACCTGCTAAAGACAGGAGATTACAGCAAATAGAGGAAGAACAAACAAAAGACCACGTTTGTCAGCTCTTATCACGATACTGTGCTGAAGGATGGCCTGACAAAAACAAAGTAGACCTAACATGTAAATTTTTTTGCCAATACAGAAATGACATTTCCATGAACGAAGGACTTCTAATGAAAGGGTCGAGGATCCTTGTGCCTCAGTCCACGAGACAAGACATCCTGGACAAAATACACCATGGACACCAGGGCATCACCAAGTGCAGAGGACGCGCACGCGAATCTTTCTGGTGGCCTGGGATATCAACTCAAATTGAAAACCTCGTCCGAAGATGCCCTTAGTGTATACAGGAAACAAGTAACAGACGAAAACCGCTAATTTCAACGCCCTTCCCAGAAAGACCATGGCAACAAGTCGGCATGGACCTATTTTACCTCTCAGGAAAGTGGTACTTGCTCGTCACCGACTATTACTCAAGATTCCCAGAAGTTGCGCCACTCACAAGTCTGTCGACGACATCTGTAATTGACCACCTGAAATCAATCTTCGCCAGACACGGCACACCAGAAACAGTATTTAGTGACAATGGACCTCAATTAAAAAAAAACTCGACTCATCACAATTCCACAAATTTTCTCAAGACTGGGGTTTCCACCACAAGACTTCCAGCCCGAGATACCCACAAAGTAACGGCTTTGTGGAGTCAGCCGTCAAAATAATCAAACGTAGCTGGAAAAAAAACAGATGATGCCTACCGCGCACTCCAAGCCTACCAGGCCACTCCTCTTGAAAACGGCTACAGTCCAGCGGAACTTCTGATGGGGAGACGTATAAGAACTTCACTCCCAACGATTGGATGCAGTTTAAAGCCAGCGATTCCTAATCACAAACTTTTAAAGAAGTGGGAGGAAAACAACAAAGCAAAAGAAAAAATGAACTTTGACAGAAGACGCGGCACCTGACCGTTGAAACCACTGCAAACTGGTCAGCGCGTATGGATCTCAGACCAGAGACAAACGGGTCATATTACATCCCCTTCGGATGCGCCAGGTTCATACCTGGTTGAGACCGACCGGTGAGTTATAAGGCGAAACCGACTACACTTGGTTCCCGTACCAGCTCCCTCCTCTTCACCTGAGTGCGCCGTACCACAAGGACCACCACCCGCTTCCGAGATCACGGCGTTCATTCCCACAACATCTATGGGACTTCCAATAATACGCAGTGGTCGTTCTGTAAAGCCTGTCGATAGGTTAGGTTTTTAATTAAGGGGGAGATGTGCTATACGCGTATAACAGCGGCGCATGTGCTGCAGACTGGCGCGATGAAGAAAGAGGAAAATAAACGTTCTTGCTCGTGTGCTCAACCTGGCTGGTCGATACCTCGTATTTGTCCGTTCCCCCCCTGTGATTGCCGAACACAACAGTTAATACATTGAATAACAGTGGTCCAAGAATTTCACTCTGGGTAACACCGCATTGCATGTTAAAAAAGGTAATCCATCGATAACAACACATTGCCTACGCTGCTTTAAAGAGGAATGTAAAATGGACAGAGCTACACCACACACGCCTTAACAGCACAGTTTATCAAGTAGTATTTTATAATTAATATAATCTAATGCCTCGCTAAAATTTATAAATTTAACAAGGATAGACAACCTGAAGATAGGGTGAGTAGACAGGCGAGCTGGTTTACGTTACACATTTTTGAAAACCGGAGACGATGGACGAAAAATGGGACAAAGAAAAAACGTCTCAAACCGAGCATATCAAAATGTCATCCGGTCATTCTTAATCACTGTATCGTACTAACTCATGCAGTCTGCGTGCTGCGTAGCATAAGCGCTGCCCTGTCATGCCGCCAGTGCCGCCCCCTCATCTGCCATGTATACTGCTATATAAGGAATTCCAATAAAACCTTCCTTCAGTTTTGTGGACCGAGCTGGCTGCGTCGATCTGGCTGTCTTATCAACCGAACGCCGGTCGATACAATCACCACCGACTCTTCAAGGAACCATTGTACTACTTCCTCCAACTCGACAGCTGTGGACTTCAGGTACAAATATGTTAGGTTCAGAAAACTTCCCACGTCTATCCCGGACCGCGGCTAGATCCGAACCAAGTTTGCCTTTAACAAGTCTCTTATCCTTGAGAGAAGCAATGGTTGACGGAAGGAATAATATAAGTTTTTAATGTCTAGTGCCATCACCTCGCACTTGTGGGGCTAGTGGAAAGACATTAAACAGCTTACCAGTGCTTCCGATTTTTTTAGAAGAATTGTACTGGTAAACTCGATTGACGATAGGCAGTTTTGAAGAAACGCAGATACAACTTTCTGCCAAGTTTCATTTTTATTTTAAACTACCCTTAGTGGAAACTTAAATGTGCGTTGTCTTTCAAAAAGAATATGATAAAAAACGAATTCCTCGCAACCTCTCCAGCCTTCCCTGCGCCTTCATCCCTCTGATACTCATTGAGTATTTGCATCATGTTCCTTTTTAGTTGTTTGAGATTAACCTTCAAGCCTGAAACAATCCTATAACCGCAGACAAGACAAGGAACCTGCACTACTTGAGCGCATTGGTGGCCTTATAAAATATTAAAAAGAGCAAACTTATACGGGACGACCCAGATGGGACACTCCCGTCTGTGCCATCACCTATGTGACTCCTCTTTCTAATCATGTCGTTTCACACCTGAGACTATGGTGCAGAAAAGGAAAACTTTTAGTCGAAGGAACAGACAGAGTCCCAGCTGTCAAACAACATGATTAGCTACCACTAGCTCGCTTGTGCACTCACAGTTTGTCCTATTTCTACTTCTTTAAAACCAGACATTTTACGATTCTGCTAGTGGCCAAATTTCAGGAGAAAAAAAAAGACAGCAGTCGGAGGGTTGTTCCAGGCTTGTAAGGTTAATGCCAAACATCTAAAAAGGAACGAGGTATAAATACTCAATGAGTGTCAGATGAATAAAGTCACAAAAAAGGTTGGAGAGGATGTGAGGGATTCGTTTTTTGTCTTTTTCTATTTTCTAAAATACCACAAGCCAATGTGGCCACTAAGGGTAGTTCTCAATAAAAATGGAACTTGGCAGGAAGTTGTATCGACATTTCTCCAAAACTGCATATCGTCAATCGAGTTGACCAGTCCAATCCTTCTCCGAAAGTCAGAAAGACTGGTATGCTGTTCTTAGTTAAATATATATAATAGAGCAAAAAAGACAGGGATACAAAGTGTCCCTGTCTTTCCGCTATTTTTAATATTTAACTAACATGAACCAACCAGCCAAGCAACGTACCTTACGAAGCTGTATAAGGTTTTGCTACCAGAACCAGAAGTGCTAGGTGACATCACTAGACATTAAATACTTATAATATTGCTTCCGTCCACCATTCCTGCTCTCAAGTTTAAAAGACTTGTTAGAGGCAAACTTGGTTCGGATCCAGTCGTGGACCGGGATAGACGTAGTGAATTTTCTGAACCTATACCGTAAACTCCCGAGAGAGAGTCCGCCTAACACAAGAGCAAATCGGCTTAAAATATGGAGTGGGCTAACTTTCGGTGTACAATCAAGAAAAGTTTCAATAAATTGGTATTTTTAGGTCGTGTCATTTCCAAGCCTGTAATGGTGGCGAGGGGCAACGAATCAAAGATGACTGTTCCTCCCAGTCAGCAACGTTCGCTAATATTCCGCCATAGCGAACTAGCCGCATTTACGCCGAGGCCCTCATTGATATCAACACTACTATTACTTAGACGGGGCTATCTTTCGGTGTTTAAAAAATATAGGAAATCAAGCCGAAACTAGGGGTTTGCTATCTTTCGGGGGTCTCGGAATTTTACGCTATTAGATTTGTATCTGAGGTCCACAGCTGTCGTGTTCGAGGGGAATAAATTTACTCAAAGGGAAGGAGTTTGCATCGGATCGTCCCTGACTCCGGCGTTGTCCGAGGTATATTTGACTCTGTTGAACTTGATCTAGAGCCAGTCGCACGATCGTTCCCTGAAGGTTCGCTAATGATGAAGAGATACGTGGAGGACATTTTTATATGCTCGGTTTGAGACGTTTTGTTGTCCCCTTTTTCGTCCGTCGTCTCCAGTTTTCAAAAATGTATAAACAATTAACCTATTTACTAAATTTTTTAAAAATAATTTCTTACTCATAGAGCAACGCAGGCTCTGTGGCGGAAATCAACTTGAAACTTTCATATCACAGAGTGCTTAAAAAAAATCTAGGCGTTTTAAAATAATTGTTTCCAGCCCTTTAAAAAATATTGAAATTATAGAGATAGGCCTATAGTATGTTAGTAGATTTCTATCTCCTCCTTTAATTATCACCGAAACTTCAACTAATTTAATTTTTCATGAAAATGTCCCTCGTGACAGGGCAATGTTAAAATATGAACCAGGCAAGCGGCGATTATATCTGGGACAAATTTTACTGGCCCAACTTGTAGATCATTTGTGTCGCAGCTTCAACTCTTGTTGAGACCCGTAAACGTGAAACAAACTCCGCGTTCGTCCGTCAAATCTAAAACAAATGTGAGCCAAATAGTGTATGCTCTATGAAATTTGAAGCGTTACCATTATATGGTGGCGGTATTAAGTTTATGAAGGCTTCATTGAAGTGTACTGCTAGGAATACCCCAGACATATTTTCCCCATAAACAGTAAGTTCTCAAATCGATTTATGCTGTCTATTGTGATGTGGCGCATCAGTTATGAGTATACAAACTCGTTTTGGTCGCCTTTTGCAATTTCTCTTTAAGAGCTGGGTATGATACTCCAATCTTGCTTTTTTCCAACACAGATATCAGGGAGTTACGAAATTGCTCGAAGACAATCAGTATATCGGGATCTCTCGGCTTTATAAAGAACCTATATAGACGATCTTTTTTTCTTAATTCTGAAGCGCAGAGGGGTGATCCAGGGCTTCCGAATATTTTTAGAAGTTGTCTTTGTCAACCAAGAAAACTTCGAGTCATAATACTGCTGAAGATTTGAATAAATGTGTTATAAGCGTCATTCACATATGTTTTACAATAAACTAGGCCTCTATCAATGCTCAAAATTTCTGCCCTGGGCTTTTCTGGCTTACGCTTAGATATGTGCTGAAAAAATACACTTTATTTTAATGTATTACGGTAGTGCATTCCCATATGTATAACAAAGGGTACAAATATGGGAATGTGATCGGTGAAATCACTAATAATTGTACCAGCGTCATTGACATCTGTGTTAATATTTGTAATAAAAAGGTCAAGGGCGCTTGATTAGAAAATATTTATTCTTGTGTTTGGCTAATTCATTTAATTTTGAAAATATCCGATGTCGATCTCGAAACCTGGTCAATCGGTTATGAATGAATCGCTCTACCAGTATGGCTACACATGATATCAGTGCCACAAGGTCTTTAAGATGCAGCTATACTTCGTTTCAGCTTAAGTCCAGGCGCAGCCGACGCTACGAGCTAATGGGACCAATCGAACGCTGTCAAAAGCGCAAGTTACTAGGCCAAATGTTTAGGACGCAAACGAGCTGGTGGTGGTTAAACATTTGACTAAAAACCTCGAGACTAGGACGAGAAGGGACGGACAAACACAAAGTCTCAAACACAGCTGAAATTTATTCGACAACGAAAGGGCTTATACAGTGATGTCTCGTTAATATGGACAACTCCGTTCCCGTAAAAAATCGTCCATAATGTGAGTTGTCCATAATAACGAGACAAAAATGCACGTATTTTCCCAATGTGTCTCCGAAAGTGGTGTCCATATAGCGGGGTATCCATATTAACGGGGGCCATATATTAACGAGACATGACTGTATAGGCCTCAAATCCTTCACAAAACACTATAGACGAGTGAGAGAGAGAGGGAGGGAGGGAGAAAAGGGGAATCCCGTGCGACAACCAGTACAACATGCCACCTTTACAAGAGAACTGAGAAGCAGTGACCTTCTTTATGCAATAAAAACAAAAATAAAGAAACCCCAATAGAACTGCGATGCAGTGACCTCCTTTATACAAAAAAAGCAAAAGGTTTTTTTTTTTTTGTTCAACATTGTCTACACCGGCAGTGTTTCCAAGAAACCCAAAAAGAAAGGCGTTTCATTTTTTTTTTTTTTTCACGATACTGCCAGCCCTATCAAGGGCCAAAGCAGGAGTGGATAGTACGAAACAAGGAATGTACACTGCCTTCTGTACACCGCACACGCACAAAAAAAAATGACGGTGTTACAAATCCGCTTACAGAGGAGCGCCAAACACATACATATATTTTTTTTTTATTCAAACAACACACATAGAGCTTTTTCGAAATCATAAATCGACTCAAGAGCAACTACAGCACCTGGAAGTTTATCCCGAAAATCTATAGCCTGCACAAAAAATGATTGTTTAAATATATTTATACGGGCGTGAATGGGTTCGAGCACTTTCGGGTGATGTAAGGGCTCTGAATGGTGGCTTTTGGGTGTTAAATATTTAGAGCTGTCGATTTTTAAAAGATGATTATAAATCTGAAAAAATAATTTCAGGCGTTGGCATATTCTCCTTTTTTTCAAGGGCTCCATGTCTGCCTGCTTTTTAGCCCCGTCACAGACGTCGTAGTCCTGAAATCATAGAATATTGTACGCACCGCAAGTGACTGAACCTTTTCAAGCTCATTAGAAAGCGTGTCCTGCCAGAGATCCCACACCTCGGAAGCATACTCCAGTGTTGGTCTTACAAGAGCTTTGTAGGCAACAAGCTTAACCGAGGGAGGTGTCCTATACAACTTACTTTGTAAATACCACAGTTTTTTAGTTGCCTTTTTGTTACATAATCAACATGTTTGTTCCATTTCAGATTGCTAGTGAAAACCACACCCAAGTATTTATAGCTGTCAACTTTAGTAAGCCTGACAGAGTCAAGATCATAGTCAAAGTAAAATATATTTTTCTTATTCGTCAAGTGCATGTATTGCGTTTCCGGGTGTTTACCATCATATTCTTCTCACTATACCATGACGAGATGCGATATAAAATATCATTTACTTCTATCTGATCGTCAACTGACGAAATGGGAGCATATATATTACAATCCTCGGCAAACATTCTTACTTTCACGCGCCCCTTAGTGCGGATAGAGAACAAACTGTTAACATATATTAAGAAAAGCAAAGGGACCCAACACGGAGCCCTGTGGAACCCCTGAGTACACTTTCAACAATTCCGAAAAGGTGCCATTTGCATTGACAAACTGCCGGCGATTTCTGAGATATGCGCTAATCCATCTTATAATCAATGAAGCAACACCGTAGTCTATTAAAACATTAATTAGTTTAAAATGTGGTACTCGATCGAACGCTTTAGGCAGATCTATAAAAATGGCATCCACTTGCAGGCGATTATTAACATAACCAGAAATCTCATGATAGCATTCAAGTAGTTGGGTTGTTGTTTAATACCCTTTCCGAAAACCATGCTAATTGGAACTTAGGATGCCTTTGTCCTCCATAAAAGAAACTAGCTGCTTATTCACAATGGGCTCTAGTAGCTTACATGACGTACAGGTTAAAGAAATAGGGCGATAATTATCAACTGAATCACCTTTCCCACTCTTTTTCACGGGCAAAACTCTTGCTATAACCAATCGTACGGTAAAACAAAGTCTCGGAGTGAAATGAAGAATATAATTGTTAAGTATTTCGCAACCCATTCAGCGTATTTTTTTAGAAATTCATTTGGTATAGTATCCGGTCCTGGCGATTTTCTAGTATTAATTGATAACAATAAGGATACGATACCTTGTTCTTATACAAAACCACTCACGTTAGAGCCTTCATCGTTGGGAGTACTGCTGAATTCAGTTGAATCTATCGTAAACACAGACTGAAAATAGTGATTGAATTCAGACGACTTAATGGCCCTGTCGTGCACAACGTTGTTATTAATGCGTAACTGACTTATCTTAGTCCATGACGGAGTGAGATAGCGCCAAAACTTTTCAGGGGAGGATAAATGAACTCTGGCAATGATTTTGTAAAATAGGCTTCCTTGGCTAGCTTTATCAATGTTTTTAACTTGTCACTCTGCTCGCAGATAGCAGGAGAATGACGCTTTCGAAGCCTCTTTACTTTACGTTTTGCCTGCAAAATTTCTCTTGTAATCCACGGATTGTGACGTTTTGTCGTTTTAGTTTTTTTTTTTTGTATAAAGTTTAAGATGCCGTGCTCAGTAGTACTTTTAAAATTCAACCACATTTCATTTACACCACTGTGATCTTCAAACCCGTCTAGAGGCTCTTCCAGATAATCAATAACAGACTCGTCATTAGCCCGTTTCGTAGTCATACTATTGTTTTACTTGAGCTGAATCTTTTTGGCAAACATTCATATCGCACTTAAAAAATACCAGTTCGTGATCAGATATTCCTTCATGAACAGTAACGCTGCAATGTTCAAAACGTTAACGAACAAGAGATCGAGCAAGCTGCTTGATGTTTCTGTAATTCGCGTAGGTTCTTCGACAGTTTGTCGAAGACACCGACTAAATGCAATGTCTACGAGCACTTCAGATAGTTTAGTTCCTGGACAGGCCACGCCTTCATCCGACCAGCTTACGTCGGGTGCATTAAAATCTCCTCCGATAACTATTCTACTACACTTGTTGGTATTAGCTAGCAAATATTCTAGGATATGTTTTAAATCATCCGGCGGCGAGCCCGGTTTTCTGTATACAGTTCGAAGTGTTAGCCATGTTCCAAAAAAATTATTTGACACCAAACACTTTCGAAATCTTCGATTGATTTCATAAAACGGTAGTTATCATTATGACATGTGAGTCGTAGGAAAAAATAAGAGCTTCAATTTGTTCAGCTTTATTCGCAGCGCTCCTTGCATTAAGGCATATCAGTCTCAACTCCTTTTGTTCCGGCAAGGGCCGTCATGCTATGGAACTAGTCTGCCGACGGCTTTCCTGCTGGCTTTCCGAACCCAACTTCACCTTGTCATTTTTGTTGAAATCCCAAACGTAGAGCTCCTTGTTTATTTTTAGTTTATCGTAGGATGGAGAAACTCTGTCCCCGTTATTTCTATTTGAGAGAGAGCTTTTCCAGAGAAGCCCTCTGACAGAACGCACATGGAAAGAAAAATCTTCCCCTATTGAGATACGAGTGCCTTTTAGTTTTCTTCCATTTTGAAGTATAAGTTGCTTTTCACGATAATCCATGAGTTTTAATATCACAGGACGCTGCGAGTTAATTTTTGGCCTCCAGAGGCGATGGACTCGTTCCATACTAGTTATTGTGACCCCTAACTTATCCTCGGTAACCGGACAAAAGCTCACCGGACAAAAGCTCACCGGACAGAAGCTCACCGGACAGAAGCTCACCGGACAGAAGCTCACCAGACAAAAGCTCACCGGACAAAAGCTCACCGGACAAAAGCTCACCCGTTTTTTCACAAACCCGGACAAAAGCTCACCTCATTTTTTTCCGTAACCAGGGCGAAATACGGGCTGAAATAAAATGCGGACGCGATGGACATTGCACCATTTTCAGGTGAACTTGTACCCCATCCCACGCAAGGGTTTACTACGGTTGATCGATTGCCATTTCGTCGAAACATGTTTTAGAGAACGGGCACGTTTTATTGAAGCACGGTTTAGAAAAATTAGAGCCTCAGTTTAAAGCACGGTGTAAGATAATACTCTTCAAGTGAGGACAGCGCGCTCCTCGCGCAGTGCAGATAAAGTTCGCTTTTCACTCTCTCTCTTTCTCTCTCTCACTATGGTTTCAAGCGGCGCCGGCAGATGACTCGTCGACCCGTGGGCACGGCAAAGACGGCTCGTGCCGCCTCACGCTCCACACGCGCAGAGCTCAGCGAGGTTGTCGCTCGTGCAGAAAGACCACGGTGTACCGGGGTGTCATGGCAACGAGATCATTTTTTTCGCTCTCACACAGTTTCGCCGTTTGGCCGCCGGCGACACTGTCAGCCGCGGGCACGGTGGCCGCGGAATAATGCAGCCTTTCGGATGCCCGTCGAACGAACACTATCTGATTCTTCGCGCCGCGCGTTCAGCCCCGCCGTGTCCTCACCTAAAGAGTGTATCTCACACCGTGGTTTAGAGATATGACGTTTATCGAAAAGGGGACGCTATTTAAAAAAAGCTTTTCTACTTCGCGCGTGAATCACTGGTGCGCGTGTTAACCCAAGCCCCCTGCAGCGCTCCCGCCGCTTGGCGGCGGCAGACTGCGGCGGCTCATTACAAAGATGTTAACTCACCTGACTTATCGGTACACGCCGCTTCGCTAAAAGGAGGCTCATCGCCTTTTTCTCTAATCTTGGTTTCTCTATAAGACCAACAAGAAATTTCCTCCTGGTGAGCTTTTGTCCGGGTCTGTTAAAAAATGGGTGAGCTTTCGTCCGGTGAGCTTCTGTCCGGTGAGCTTTTGTCCGGTGAGCTTTTGTCCGGGATTCCTTATCCTCGAATACTTCTTTTAGTACCACATCATTAAGGATATACGAATTTTCGTGTGCGTTTTCGTTTAAGCCATATATAATCAGGTTGTTTCTGCGTTCCCCGTTTTCTAGATCGTCGATCTTTTGTTCTAGGGCGTGCACATGATTTTGAAGTGCTTCAACCTTCGCCTCTAACCAAGATTCGGTCGGAGTAACCTTGGAGGTCAAAGTTTATATCTTTTCGTCTAAGCCATTCGTCCGTTTTAAGAGAGTGTCAACATTTTCACTTATTTGGAGCAATATTTTATGATCAGTCGTTCCCGGGTTTGCCTCGATATCCCCGTAAACCAAAATACTAAGCACGCATGCACAGTCACTCAGCAAAACGAGAAAGCACCTTGTGCTCGGCACAACTATCAGGAATATAACGCCAGTTTTAAACAATTTGGATACTGGTCTCCAACTAACCTGGTACAGAAGGACGTGTGGACATTCTTTCTTGGAAGCGAGTGCCGAGCCCACTGTCGTATCCGCGAGTGAGGCGTTTCTTTATAAGCAGCACTTGCAGCGCCGTTGACGAGGAACTTCCTTATGAGGGTGACGGTTTCAGAAATGGCACGTGCTGTTGCTCCGTGGCCGTAATCCTGTCGTAAATACGGCTGGTGGTGGTAGTTCCATGGGCAGCCCCGATGACGCGGTCTTCTTCGGATGGGCCGTGCTCGGTACAGATCAGCAGCACGGTCAGCACCTGGTACAGAAGGGCGGGTGGTTTAGCCATTCTTTCTTGGAAGCGAGTGCCGAGCCCACTGTCGTATCCGCGAGTGAGGTGTTCCTTTATAATCAGCGTTTTCAGCGCCGTTGACGAGGAACTTCCGTATGAGGGTGACGGTTGCAGAAATGGCACCTGCTGTTTCTCTGTGGCCGTAATCGTGTCGTAGATACGGATGGTGGTGATAGTTCCATGAACAGCCCCGACGACGCGGTCTTCTTCAGATGGGCCGTGCTCGGTACAGATCAGCAGCACGGTCAGCACCTGGTACAGAAGGACGGGTGGTTTAGCCATTCTTTCTTGGAAGCGAGTGCCGAGCCCATTGAGGATCACTCGAAACGTACACTTTTCTGACGAAAGCCTTAACACTAGAGCGGGAGGGACGCAACAAACCAAACGACCAGTAATCCAACACAAAGCGAACTGATCTTGATAAAACTTGAAATCGGTCAAAAGCAACCAAAACCTCCTAGGCCACAACGAAACGCTTGACCTAACGCGCCAAGGCATCAAATTTGTAGAATATTTTTTTTTGTTTTGTATTCAATGTGTGGGATGGGTTATTTACGGCATTCTCATGATTCATGATTGTTATAGATTCTTTTATCAAACATTTCCGGTCATCTTTTTGTGTTAAGACTATTGAGGTTGAGTCCGAGTTATGTAGACAATTATTTAATTCAACTACATCTTTTGACACTTCCGAATATGGATCTTTGTTTCTGACACAAGGTTTGTGTTCGGTGAGACGGTCGTTTATACAGCGCTTCGTCTGTTTTATGTAGCATAATCCACTATCAAACGGGATCCTATAAACTACTCTCGACACGCAACTGACCTCTTTTTCTCTGTGTTTCTTAGTGCAACCAGCTCAGAGGGAAGCAAACGGAGTCATTCGATTCAGTCTGTAATTATTGCTGAATACAGTGCTAATACCATACTTGTTCCCAATGGATCTAAGGTTATGCAAAATCCGGTGAAAAAACGGGAGAACCACACGCTTTGTGGGTTTAAGAACACTTTGGCACTTTTTCTTGGCAAAGACGAGAAACAACTGATTGAAAACGTAATCACGAGGGTACACAGCGGCTTTAAAACGGTCCAATTGACGCTTGAGAGCAGACCCAATAAAGTGGGAACATGATTTTTTTCAGAGCACTATTGACTAAATTACGAACAATGCCAGCCTTCGCATGTTTTCAGTGACAACTGTAAAATGGTAGGAGAGGTTTTGCAGTTGGCTTGCCGTATTCCCAGCACAAAGCGGACGGATGTTTCATTCGTAGATCTAAAAATTGTAAGGTATACCCCCCCCCCCCCCCCTTTCCTGGTGTACCTACAGAAAACTTTAATTCTGGAGAACTGTCAAAAGCAGCCTTTTCAAGTGATGCCGCTAACTTTTTATCTTCTTATTTTATCAAGATCAGTTCGCTTTGTGTTGGATTCCTGGTTGCTTGGTTCGTTGCGTCCTTCCTGCTCTAGTGTTCCGGTTTTCGCCAGAAAAGTCAACGTTTCGAGGGATCCTTTAAACGTTTTTCTTTTTGGGTCTCTTGGGGGCACTGCCGGTGTAAACAATGTTGAATACAAAATTTTCTTTTCTTTTTATTGTATAAAGGAGGTCACTGCATCTTAGTCCTATTGAGGTTGCTTTGTTTTTGCTTTTATTGTATAAAGGAGCTCACTGCTTCTCAGTTCAATTGTAAAGGTTGTATTGGTGTACTATTTGTGGCACAAGCTTCGCCATTTCTCCCTTTCTCTCGCTCTCTCTCGCTCTCCCTTAGTTGTCTCTAGTGTTATGTCTAGGATTGGATGCTTATATCAGCCCTTTCGTTGTCGAATCAATTTCAGCTGTGTTTGAGACTGTGTTTCTCCGGCCTCTTCTCGTCCCAGTCTCGGGGTTTTTAGTCAAATGTTCACTAGGCCCTTCTTTTTTGTTTGGTTCAGCAATAATAAAACACTACATAAACATAACGAACAACATGAGCGTGCCCTTTTGACGCTGTCTGATTGGCTCCGTCAGCTCGTAGCCTCGGCTGCGTTTGAACTTAAGGTGAAACGAAGTATAGTCATGGTGCCTTACGGGATGTTGCCCATTCTAGTTTCAGCGTTGTTTCTTAATTGGCGAAGTCGCGATTAGTAAGACAACCACGTGCAGCAAAGCGATGACGCAGTACTTCGACGTCTTCCAGCGTGCTAGTTTTGTAACTTTGTAAAGGAACTTGACCTTGCAATCGCTGATCCATGCTTTTTTGAGTGCAGCTCTCATGCGCCCGTTTCCAACTTGAGCGGCGTCGCCGTCGTCGGCATCGCCGTCGGCGACGGCGTAATCGCGCCTTGCATTATGGGACGTTTCCCATAATGACGTCGCACGTGACGTCACGTGTGACGTCAAGAGGGTTACCCTCGTCAGGGTTACTAGAGTTACCCTTACGAGGGTAATTCTCGTGAGGGTTGCCTGAATGCTCGTCAAGCTGACGGTGGGTAGCTATTTCCCTCGGTCTCCACCATCAATGAATGGAAATAAAAAGGATTTATTACGTCACGTGTGACGTTATTATAGAAAACACGTGACGTATGACGTCATAGGCATCTAACATTACCAATATTCCCGCTAACTATAGCGGGAAATTTTTTCTGCTAAATTTGGAGGAAAACGTATCCCGCTAAATTGACCCTCGTGACGTCACGAGGGTAAACTTTGCCCGCTAAATTTAGCGGGGAAGGAAGAGAGGCATGCTCTCCCATTCGCACCCTCCCCTCCTCCTCCTCAAAAGCTGCTCTCTAATTCTGCGTTACAGAAAATTGTACACGTCTTCCATTTTTTTACTCTTTAGGATAAGAAAAATAGATACCCCAGTTGTTCTCCCGCACCGATGTTCAACAAGAATAAATCTTTTTTTTTTTCAGTTTGATCATCCACCATCTTGCCATTGATCTGATTTTATTGATGACCGTCGACTTTGAAGGTATGTTGACATTGTCATTGTCGTTGGTTGCTTTCCGACACCTTACATTCACACGAGGGAGAGGATTTTCCAAATGCCCGTCGTCGATCTCTTGACATTCAGATGGTGGCTCACAGCTTGTTCCAGCCTTTGCCATGCGCTCCCTCTTTAATAATTGTGTTTTTATGGAGATGTCGGCACTGTCTGTGCAGTGTCGGCTACTCCATCTTGGCCATGCCCACTGGCCGTGATAATGTTTATAAGACTTCGGCGTGCGATCCAGGCACGACAACATTGGACACACTCTTACCCATCGTATTTTACTGATTGCTGAGCAATTCATCATCGCCAAACATCGACTGTGACTGGATGCAAGCACGGATTCAGACTTCGGCCTGTGTCAAGCCACAAACAACCTGAGCTGTCAAAAAAACAAAAACGCCTCTTGACGCCATCAACTTCCGATCCAAGCAAGACATCTGACTTCTTGGCCAATCCTATTATAAGAGGCGACATACGACTGTCCGCGACACTTCGGCGGGCGTTCCAGACACGACAACATTGAAGGCACTCTTACCCATCGTATTTCACAGGCACTGTTTCTTTTGATACTGCCTATTTTTGCCTGGATCGCCCAGCTAAATTGAATAACTTGCGTCGTTCATCAAACTCAAAACGGTGGATAAACAGCCTAGCACAATAAAAGAACTCGCAAACCTCTTTACCCAACTGACGATGAAGGTAGATGGTAGGAACAGCAACGTCAAAATAGAGCTAGAGGGAATGTCGCAATCAATGGCATTCATGAACAAGGGCTTCGAGGAGTACAATAACCAACGTAACCAAAGAAATGAAAGAACTGAGAGCAGAGTAACAGCAAATATAAAAAGAAAACAAGAATTTTATAAACGCTCGAAGGCGAGAAGTTTAACCTCGTGAAAATTAAGCAATAGAGTCGAAGAAACAATTATGAAGTTGAAGGAATTCCGGAGAGCTCTCATGAACGACTAATCGCAAGAATGACCGAGACAGGGAACAAGATAATTATAAGAGTTCAGATTGCTGACTCGGACACAGATGTGGTTCACCACGTACCCACAAAAGACATGACAAAACCAAATTCGATCGTGCGATTTATTTCTCATGGCATCCGTGATAAGGTCCGGACGGCAACGAAAAAGCGTAGGCTGAAAACGTCAGATTTTGAATTTGAGCCCTCGGCGACAATTTACGAAAATAAACACCTGTGTCCAGAGAACAAAGTGTTGCTGGGGAAAGCATTCAAAGGAAGAAGGCGAACAGGTGGAGATACCTGTGAATATCTCAGGTAAAAATAAGTATTCCTGCGAAAGGCGGAAAACTTTGCTGTGGTACAAATAACCAACGAAGCTGATCTTGCCCTGGTTGTATAAAGTTAAGGAACGTTGTTTAAAATAAAGCATAACACATGGGTTTTATCCGAGAAATGAATAAAACTAATAAAAATGAATATTTATGTTTTTACATTGCAATATACGCAGTTAGTACAAAAAAGCGGATGCCTTATGAGCATTACTCGGTGAAGGGGAGTTGTTTAGGTGCAGCGTCGTAGCTCTATTGGAGGCACGCTTAAGCAAGCAAGTATTTTAACTTTCTTGGGCACAATCTGATGTCTCTTTCAAGACCAACAACTACAAGAGGTGGTTGAGTCGGTGTCGCACTCTTTGCAAGAAACGGGGCTGACATTTAAGAAATGCGATTAATATACTTCAAGACTAAGTGGTGAATTTGAGATTCTTTTCGGCAAACTTTCGGACGACATAATAATCGGGGCAGTCCGTCGGGCTCTTTTATGTAGGTTATTTTCTTGGAAAATTAGAAGACATTCCTCCACAAATAACGACACGAAAAAGTCACACAACCATCTGTGGTGATTATGACATAGATGTTTAAAAGACGGTGCATAACAATTATTTATTCTTGTTACAGGAATTTAACTTCACAAACTTAATTACCTGTCCAACTAGGTATGGTAAAGAGTGAGCTTTAGTTATAGATCAAATACTATGCAATGTTTACGTAGAATGAGGCATATACGGCGTTTTAGATGTTTGTCTGACTTGCCATTCACTTGTTCTTCTGACCTCGGAACTTAAAGCCCTAGTCTTTTGAACGAGTTAAGTCGTAGTATAAATAAATAGATTATAAGACTCTCCAGAGACTTTTAGCCAATACAAACTTCAACGGCATGATAGCTGAGCCTGCTTATGTGAACACAAATTTTAGATGTTTTCACAATACGCTTTGTGAATGCGTAATTAAATCATCAATAGTCAAAGCAGTTGCTAAGAAAACCCATCTGCCCATAGATGACGCGTGAAATATTGGAATCCATAAAGGCTATCTTTGGTTTGGGAAAGTGAAACAACATAGCGGTAATGCATACTATCTTGGCCAACCTAAAATATATCGCAATATAACAACGGCACTAATACGACGAAGGAAAAAGGACTACTAATGTAACATGATGCCAAAATGTGGGAGAAATGCAAAGGAAATGGTCAATCATAATTTGTTTTTAATTAAGCCTAAGATACGTTGCCCATTACTACCAGACCTAGTGGCGACTGATTGTCAGAATGAAAACTACATTACGGAGAAGATTAATCGCTATTTTTGTAATATTTCTAAAGAATTAGCTGAAAATCTTGAATAACCAATTAGGTACCAGCTTACCTGTTTTTAGTAACTCATTCAGGTATCAAGATATTACGTGGGAAGAAAATACGTCAATGATACAAACGGTTCCATGGGATAAAACTCCTGGATATGCTGGTTTTTCAGTAAGCATGACCAAGGACAACATTGATATCTTTAGCTTACCTTTGGAAAAAATATACAATTGAGCGTTTTTCAGTGGTACTAATACTTACCTAGAACTGTTAAAAATAGAAGAGTTCCACCAATACATAAAAATGGTGATGTGAACTGATTTCCCAGCTATAGACCAAAATCGGTATTAATATGTATAAACACTATTTTTGAAAAGTTTATAGCCACACGGCTCGTTGATTTCATTTACTGAAAATATTATTTTTCTTCTGGTAATCACAATGGTCATCAAAAAGGCAAATTGACAGATAGAGCAGTTTTAACTGTCAATTCATTAACAATGCTTTAAACAAAAATAAAATTGCTATCGGTTTAGTCCTAGACATAGAAGAAGCTTTCGATCCGCTAGATTACGGCATATTGTTGAGTAAATTACCAAGATGTGGTATTTGAGGCTTTACTGTTGACTTTATTAAGATATACTTTTCTCCTCGCTCTTAGGTCTTAGATATAAGAGAGAAATTCTCTAGAAATGGGTTAGTTTTGAGTGTAATGCCGCAGGGTTTTGTGCTAAAACAGATTTTTTTTTTTTTTACATAGACGACTTAGCGTTAGGACCAAACTGCAAACGATAATGTATGCAAATGGTACTGCTGTGCTAGTCTCTGGAAATCCACTAGAATTAAATCAAATATAAATGACACATGAACTTAGGCAGTGAGAGAGATAGTTTCTAGTTAATAAATTAGGCCTTAAATTACACAAGACATATTACGTTATCGTTTCGTCCCTCTCTAAAGGTATTTGAACTGGGGTGGGTAATATTAAAAAAGGAAATACCCATAATCAAAGGGTTGAAAATATTAAAAATATTGGTCTAACACTTGACTCGTTTTTCAATTGGAAGCCGCACATAGAAAAACGGTGCAAAAAAAAGTAGGATATTCTATATACACTTTAGGTAAAACACATAAATACCTTGTTAGAGGAACGCTTAGATTGATATATTTTCGCATCTTTCACACATTTCTTTCACACATTTTACACTTTTCCCATCTTGTATGTAATCTTGTGTTTTACTTATCAAAGCTACTTGCAACCAATTATAACGCTACTAAAGCAAATAATCAAAATATTAGCCAATTCAAGATTGAATGCTCACTCCGCTCCATTATATCAAAACCAACGGATATTTCCACTTAAATTGGTACGTGGTTCTAAGGCATAAGTTATGATGCGCAATATTTCAGCAACTAATCCAATTACCGCCAAGTATTTTCTCTCAATCGGGTAGTGTAACTAGAAATGTTTACGCCAATAATTTTAACATTATATTGTTTCAAATATATAGTGCCAAAAAATGATAGAGTGCACTGGAACAGGAATATGGAATTCCTTGCAACAATTTCAGTGCTTTGCTTAAATAATTTGGGAGTTGGTGTCTCGAGCTTTCTGAATGAAAAAACAAAAACCGCGTTTGCCTGCATGTCCTAGTTTTTATTTTAAAAATGGACAAAGATTGAGGTTTTCGGCACCTCTCAACTCCTTCACCATCTTCCAAGTCACGTGCGCTGTGACGTCAATGGGGGACGCGCAGGGTTCCGGTTAAGCTCTCTCTCTAGAGCCATCAGTGAGCAGCGAGAACTCACACGCTCGCGACCACGTGACCACGAGCTTGCGCAGTGCGATCAGCATGCCGAAAGGAGGAAAGTCTCATCCAAGTCCGGCCTTCCCCGTCCGGCTCTGCCACCAGAGCCCTCCGGTTCCTGGCGGCTGTTCGCGGTAGCAGACAGAGCTGACGGTTTTGTTGACCTTGGATAGATGGCTCCACTAAAACTCCCTATAAGAAGAGTTTTGTCGATGACACCGAGTGTTTGACGCATTTATATTTATGTTGGAACGACAAGATTTATAGAAAAATTACCTTTTATCGAGCACGTATTTGCACAACTTCCTATCTTTCTACAAGACCCCCATTGACGTCATGCCGCGTGGTTCTCATGGCCGCCACTCGAGGCTGCAGGTGGGGAAATATTCTCATTTTTGCCTCACGATTAGGCGGCGGAATCGCAACATTTCGAAGGAAGATGTGTTTTCTGTCCGTTGTGACAAGATAAACGATGTCAAAAGTAGAAGATGCCAATTCTTTCAACGTTGAAATCGTTGCACAGCTCCTTTAAAGGGACACTGACAGGGCATTTATGCTCGCCGAGGTTTTTACCTCTACATGACATATGAGAGCCCAACTACCCAGAACACAATTCGCGGCTCCAAATTCGTTTTCTTTCCGACCGAAAACAGCCGATCGAGAACTGGCAGGTTTGAGTCGCGCTTACTCTCTTTTCTGTAGCCACGTGCCTTTGTTTAGGGTTTAGACACAACCACCAAATATAATCAAAGTCGTAGGTCGTCGAAGGCACCCGCACAATATTAAAAATAGAAAAGAAATATTATACCCATTTTTCGTGGCTTCTAAAATGCTGCAAATGCGTTGTTTGGGGAAAAAAAAAAGAATCACAACCACGTGACTTCCGCCACCTCTCTCCTCCTATATATTTCTTCTGCCTCCCCAGTCCAGTTTCGGTTCCGGTTTCGACCAGTTGCGTTTTTGGACTTCATTAAAAATACACGTGACGCCGTGGCAAAATATTGATTGGGTAGTCTTCTGAGACCATAATAAATCGCCTGGCAAAAACTAGAAAATAAAAAATTTTGGGGGGTGTCACTGTCCCTTTAAACATCCCGATAAAAGAAAACAAAACGTTGGAAACTACACTATAAAAGTTTTATATAGAAAGAATTTGAGTAAAAGTTTTGTTTTGTCGCATTATTTATTTTTGTATATTTGGAATATATCCAAAACTAGCCAAGAAGGCTATGGATCCAAATGCTTTTTTGCAGTATGTTGTGTGTTTACTCTGAATACAATTTAAATTGATTGATGGATTGAAGCCGCGCTTATGTGAGCATTTTGACTGTACTGGCGCGTGTCAATTGTGTCAAATGACAGTCCAAACCACTGCTTGTCATATTTTAATTGTGTATAACAGTCGTACAGTCCTGTCAACGTTGTAACTTCAAACAGTCCAGGATTTAGACGTCCTTAATTTTTTTTTACATTATGACAATAGGTGACATCAGTTAGTGCCTGCCAACGTGTTACTTCAATGATTTTTTGTGATTTCGTTTGAGTGCATGGTTTTAGCTCGCTTCTCAGAAAACGAACTATAGAAATGTATGAGAACCTTCGTTATATTGAGTGCCTTCTCAAACCGCCTTAGGAAAATTCGCGACTACTGGTGTCTAAAATATTCATCACAGCTCGGCAAGAAAAGGAAGTTGTTTGATGCATAAGCGATATGTGTACGGATTACTAATCATTGCGCTGCTATTTAGAGTAGGCAAAATGAGTTCTTCATAGTGTTGGCTATGAAACATATAGTTTTATTAATTGTTCCTACTGTTGTCGTATAATTACAATACCTGGCTTTCCCGTGGTTTCATTATTTTCTGCAGTTAGTTATAACAACAGACTTTTCTGAACAGGCTCCAAATGAAGGAATTTACTGCGAAATGGGACAGCCTGAAGTTGCAAGTCTACTTATTGTGAAGGCGATTCTGGAGCCATATTCCAAGTCTCCTTAAACAAAACGATTAACCCTTACTCTCAACTTTCTCCAATTCGTCCACTAACTTTGGTCTTCGGTGTCAGGTCGTTCGTGGTCAAATATGAAGCGGATGCTAGTTAGAGCTTTGCTGACGTTTTTTTAGGTAAGGGCTGGATACAAAATGAATGTACATGACATAAAGGTGCCGTTAGGTCACGTGAATTATTATTTTAAACGATTCGTTAGACAAAGCACCACCGGAAAGGCTTCCTCCTTTCGTTTACGGAAACTTTTACCCTTTCTACGTCCTTCGCGCACAGGTGTTAATCGGGCTCTGGGATAATTAATTCTTCCTAATCCTTTCATGTTTTGTTTTAATCTTGAACAAAATTAATTAGGCCGCAAACCGCCTCCGACCCTGCCTCATTTCCTGCTTGCCTGCCGGTCGCTTAGCATGTGTGCGCAAACTCAACGAAAAGAAACTTGAAAGGGAATATAAAAACAACAAAAAATAGGAAACTTTTACCCAGAAAGACTTTCTTCTTAATTTTTTAGTGGGGAGAGGGATTTTTAAGGTTAAACGTCAAGCCTCTGTTATCCCGAAATTCCTTTCTTTGCTGCTGTGCCCATCTCGCTCATCTTGCCCTCGGCTCTACGATTTCGCCTCGTAAACTTTTCTTGGTTCAAGCATTTTTAGTAGCGTAATTTGCATGTCTTGCATAGCCCTGCTCATCGCAAGAAGTCATGATACGACAATTAAACAAATTATTCATGCAGTCATTCTGATGGCACGCGGTGCCTGAATATTTTTAATTCAATTGTTGATTTAGTAACTTTCGGCCCTTTTATTCAGAACGCAGTGATATACGTGCAAGGAGATATACATTCGTTTGGTAAATCATCCAAAAAATGTCCAACACGCTAAAACAAATTACATTCTTGAAGGGAACTCCGGGTAATATTTTTGAATTTGGGATTACGACTGTTTTCAGCTCAGTCAGTGTCCCTGAATTACAAGGTTGTAGTGTTTTTGTTTTTTGATTATGTGTGCAGTTTTATCAATATCACGGCTCAAAGTTTCGTTTTGGGCGTCTACGGCAAAACCGAAACTATCTCCTAGACAGGGATGGCAACACTGATATCAGTTGTTGGCAAAGGTGGTGGTGGTGTGGAAAAGCAGCAAAGCAAAGCTGCAAAGCAGAAAAGAATACGATACAATGGACCACGAGAAATCGTGGAGGCAACTGGCGGAGCGAGGACTCGGCAAGGAGTGGATCGACCTGCTCAGGGAGGTGTACAGGGTGACTAAGGTGGTGGCACAGTGGAGTCAAAAAATGACAACCCCAGTGGCCAGCACCAGGGGGCTGTAACAGGGCTGCCCACTATCGCCACTGTTATTCATGTTGTACATCGCGGAAATAGAAAGGGAGCTGCAGGAGAGCTCCCGGGGCTTTTCCCTGCAGTAGATAGAATAGGGAGAGAGGAGTGGGGGGAGGATCCCAGGTCTGTTCTATTCAGACGACATCGTGCTGATGGCGGACTCCCTGCAGGACCTACAGGTTCTCATGACGGAGTGTGGGCCAACGGGGGAAGCCATGGGGCCGGGATTCACCTCTCGGAAATCGGCACTGATGAGCTCAGGGGTGGAGTGGAACTTGAGACCGACGTCCTGACCATCCAGGGTAACCCAGTGCCGTAGGAGGAGAACTAGAAGTACCTGGGTGTGTGGATTCACATGGGACACAACCACACTTGTACCGTACGCATTACAAGTAATCAAATTACTTGTAATCGATTACTTTTTGGAGTAATTTTGTAATCAGTTGATTACTTTTATTAGGCAGTAATCACAAGAGTAATCTGATTACTTTTTGAAGTAATAAAATTACTTGTAACCGTTACTATTTTTCCACGGGAACCCCCCCCCCCCCCCGGCACACGCCTTTTTTTTCTGAAATGACAAAAATAAAATTTGCTTTTTTTTTCGAACGGAAAAAAAAAGGATTTTTGCGGAGCTGTAGGAAACGAGGTCCAATCCCTTTCTATGTACAGTTTCTGTGGAATGTGCGTTTTTTTTTTTTTTTGAGCTGGGACTGGGTGTGGGAAGCCCCAGGGGAGCCACAGTGCGTGACAGAGGCCATTCAGGGCGAAGTTTGAGGGAGCAGAATGTAGCTTTGTAAGTCCTTCGTTCAAACTTGGCCCCTCACGCACACACACACAGAAATAAAAAGAAATAAAAAAAAAATTCCTGCTTAGGGTACCTACTTGTAGCCCGTAGGAGAACCAGAACCGAAGAATGCCTAAAGCGGATGCAAAATATAACAAAGCCAGTTGCAATATTTCCCCATTTCCCCTACGTGCCCTTTGTGACAAGCAAGGTTTCGAGTTGAGAAGTGGTCGGGGCGATCTCTTCCGCTAACGGATACCACACATGATCCGTTTCAAATCCTGGAGCTGCTGCTCTTTTGTATAACATGCGAGCTCATCCACATGTGAATAATAAAATGAGCGACGCAAACTTTGAGCGACAACCCTTGCTCAAGCTTAACAAGATCTAGAACCCCCTCCGCTCCCCCCCCCCCCCCCCACACACACACACACACTGGCGAACGCCCAAATCATTAAACTTCTTCAAACGAAATCTATGCTTGTGTCCGCATTGTGAAGGTGCAACGACTATGAAGAGGGAACCAGTTTTTCTTCTTCAATACTTGTGCAAACGTGAAATATAGGTTGGAAGTAGTTCATTGCTAGGAGCGCTAAAGATGTGTCTTCACACAATAAAGTAATCGGAAAAGTAACGATTACTTCTTTAAGTAATGTCCAATTACTTTTGCCGTCGAGTAATCAAGTAATCTAATCGAATACTTTTGAGCCAAGAGTAATAGTAATTGTAATCGATTACTTTTTTTTAGTAACGTGTACAAGACTGGACACAACTATACCTGATAGAGCAAGAGACCACGCTCCAGGAAAATAAAGAAGCCGTGGAATCGCTACAGCTATGGCCCTCTGGGGGATACAACCGGTACAAAGTAACCGCGCAGTTTGGAAGATAGTCGCAGTACCGGGACTCGCGTTCCGAAATGACGTGTTGTGCCATTCGTCATGAACCCGAGAATGCCTCGAAGTGCGACAAAGTGGGGCGGGCAGCTCTAGGAGCCGGCAGAGGAGCACCGAATGAGGCCGTACGTAGGGACATGGGGTGGGCCAGTTTCAATGCCAGGGAGGCCCGAGCAAATTGGTCTCGAGCAGCGCCTCAGCAGGATGGGGGGAGGGCGCTGGGCGAGGCAGGTGTTCAAGTATGTACACCTGAAGAGCATCCCGACACGATGAGTGCGTCGAACACGCCAGCTGTGCCTGAGGTATGGCGTCAGTGACCCACTCCTCTACCCGGCCAAAGAACAGCACGAAGGAAGGATAACGGGGAGACGTTCGTGCCAGGTTAAACGAAAGAGAGATGCGGCGGTGGGCAGAGACGGCGGCACGGAAGTCGCCGATAAACCTGTGCGCTGTAAAGAAGAAAATCAAGAGAGTGAACTTCCTGGATAAGAGCAGGGGCGGTGTACTACTCTTCGACGCCCAAAGCGTGATGCGGTGGACTCAGGTACATCGAGCAAATACTCAGATTTGGATGTGTGAGATGCACTGGGTGCACACAAGGAGTCGCGGAGACAGCGGAGCACGCCATGCTCGAGTACGCAGTCCTGCATGCGGTCGGAAGTATAGAGTGCGGCGAGAACATGGCGGTGGCGCTGGGTTTCCGAGAAGGCGACGAGGACGAAGCCGAAGCCGAGCAACGAGCCAAGGGAGGAGGCTGACCAATCTTACCAGTTGAAGCAGCAAAACAAAGACTGTAGTGAGGTGGAAGGCTACACAAGCGGAGAAAATTAAAGAAAATAATACGAGTGACTAGGTTTAGCGCCCTAGTTTTCATCCACCGATACAAAGGGGTTAACCCTAAATTCAAATTCAAATTCACAGCCGCGCGTGACGTCACGGTGGTGCAGCGGTACGCGTCGCCCAGTGTTTCTTGACTAAAAGCTAACCCGATTCGCACCTGCTAAAGAGCAGCTGGTCGCATCTTTAAAATCGGTCTTAGTGGAGTACGCGGCTTGACTTTGCCGTAATATTTCGGCTGTGATCATATTTTGTGCTCCTAAAACGAAACGAGTTATTTATTTTGGTTTTGTTTTCGACCGGAGATGCCCTTTAAGGGTATAAGAAGAATGTTCAAGCGAGTTACATCCATGGCAACACCCTTAAATCATTCTTATTTTGAGCAATACGTCCTTCATATTCGTAAAATAGAGTGCTGTTACACAGAAAGCCCTTCATTTTTGAAGGGTGTAAAAAGGGTACTATAATAAAAAGAGGCAAACACCCTTTTTGGGGGGTGTTCGCTAACAAAAAGATAGCAGTGTTTCTTTTTTTTTTAGTTACTATGTCGAAAGAATATTGCCTGCGCCAACGTTTTCTACTTATAAATACATTCATTGAGCTTAGATTTAGTATTATGCTTCAAGTGAAGTGTTAACGAGAACCAAGCAACATTCCTGAAACTTTCGTAATTGCAGATCCCCTGCATATGAGTGCTTTTGAAATGTCGAGCATGTAAGACGGTAGAACACTCAACAGGGTCGGGATTTTTTTCATGTGCGTGATTTACTGAGTCCGCATTTGCGTTTGCTGTGCAGTGAAAACTGCATTTGTGCTTGTTGCTTATAAATATGTTGCTCGTAAAATAATGTCTCCGAGGTGTAGCTAAGATAAACAGCGTCCTATTTTTAGGGTGTTGACTAACATGCCAAGTGTGCTGCTGTAATACCCTGAAAGAGCTGATTTAGTTGAAGAGGTTAGAGAGAATAATAAATGAGTTCGAGATGAATTCTAGCGTAGCTTTGTCCCGTGAATTTGAACATGACAAGCATCTGACCCGAACATATCAATAGACGCGAGAAAAACCGAAAAACCAACCGCCCGGTGTGACGTCATACCCAGAGTCAGTGGCGTACCAGGGCTTTATTTGGGGGGGGGGGGGGGGGGGGGGTCCAATGGCATGAATTCACCCCCCTCCCCCCCCCCCCCCCCCCCAACTGACGAAGCAGGGTGAGCCCGGCGGTGCGGACGCTCACGGAAACATTAGCGAAGCGCTGCTAAGATGAAACGGGTAAAGCTGCGTTGTAATTTTTGAAAACGGAGCAGACTTCAATTACAGGAATACGGGCGTAGTGGCTTACTGTTTTATTGTCGTCGCAGTTGCAGCCCACCAACTTTAAAGGCTTCCTCGCAGCACACAACTCCCCCCGCTTTTTGATGTAGCACTGCATTTCAAACGCGTGAAGGTTTTTGCAAAACACAAGTATAGCTATAGACCAGTGTCTGCTCTTTTCCTTGGGCGCCGCCATGTTTGTTTATGCTGACGCAATGACACGGTAAAAAAAAGGGGGGGACTGCGTTTTTTGCGACACTCAGTTGTTGTTGTGGTTTTTTCTTAAAAAATGTTTGCATTTGTTGTTGTGCAAGAACCTCCGAAAGGCATAGTCACAAAGCACCAGGAACAACAGCAATGCCAAGAGTGCTGTCAAGAGCAACAAAAAAAGAACATCTCCACGTGGTGAATGATGTTCATTGGAGCGAAGCTCTGGTGGTGCTGATCATACTGATTTTATTGTTCATAGGTAGTGCTGATGGTGCTGATTTTTTTTTATTGCTCATAGGTAGTGCTGAGATCGGGGTTGCGTTTCGACTTCATTATTACTGCTTTATGGTCGGTGAAATGCAGAGCCATGCATGCAAAGTTTCACGCGATTATATACGCATTTGACCGCAGCGCCCTCTCCTGTTAGACGTTGAGCGGCTACATGTAACGTTTCATCCATGAAAGACGGATGGATAACACATGGCCGACAATAAAGAAAAAAAAAAGAAAGATGACACATGGCCGAGTGTTTAAGGCGATGGACTAGAAATCCATTGGGGTCTCCCCGCACAGGTTCGAATCCTGTCGACTGCGCAAACATTGTTTTCTTTTTTTAAAGAGACAGATGGGATGGCAATCGATGTGAGCACGGACGCCGGATGGATGGATGGATGGATGGATGGACAAGGCTAGACCCTAAGGAGCGTCGCCCCTAAAACCTTGTTTTATGCGCAGCCCCTCTCTTCACAAGAGCCTGTGCTTGAGATTATTTCTCATTTTTATCGCTGGGGGCTAAGATTTCGGAGACTGGTTATAGGCAAACTGTAATGCTGTTTGGTTTGGCGCTATCTAGCGACTGAAGCAAGAAACACTGGGTATGCCTGGGAGTGGCAGCTGGATTGTTCAAACGTGAGCTATTACTCTGGTGGTGCCGCTATAGCTATAGTGTCTGAAGCAAGAAAAACTAGGTAGGCCAGGAAACCGTGATCGCATAACACTCAAGTACAGCGGACGCTGCGGCCTGGCGGCCCAATCGGAACGTGACTACGTATCACCGGAGTGCGCTTTTACTGCGAAGAAGTATCAGGCTTTTCGCTGCGTCATGCTCCATTGTGTGTGTGTTGCGCTCGTATACGTAGCGGATATCGAAGCCGTCGGCACGCAATGGGGGGCTTATCGTTCACCCTTTGCTAGGTTACACCGAGGCAGAGTATAACCTTGGGCTCTCACTCTACTGGCCCCACCTGGCTGTTACCGGCAGGCTATAGACGCTTTACAGCAGCTGTGCATGGGCGCCGCCATAACTGACCTTCAGTTCTTATTCCCTCTTATTCTGTTCGCTTGACTTGATTATTTCCACAGCAGGACAGGTTATTGCTATTTTAAGTGTTACTGTGTCCTTCCCCCCAGCATAGGCCGCTGTGGAGACTCGTCAACGCCCGCTTCAGTGGCTCGGCATCTCGGAAAGACAAGAGAAGGGCGGCTATGGCGGCTCAATCTGGCGCGTGTGTGAAGCGTCTATACTGTCACATGAAATTAAGCAGCATAGAAAACAAATTCTCGACGCTGAAAAAATCAAAGCAACCGTCCTCGCACAAACACTATGGGCCCGTATATAGGGCGAGGGTGATTCTGAAAAATCACAAAACCAAACTTTATTATCTATGAAAGGTTTAAAAAATTCGTGCTACAGAACAAGATTCCGAAGGAAAGAGTATCTTATTTTTTTCTAGGCCGCTTTATCTTGCACTGTGCTCCAAAGGCAGCAGCGGCATATCCTCAGTGCGATGAGAAGACGTCATTCCGAATTCGTCATTCCGTCACTTGGAGAAATGACATCACACGCCACAGACAAACACGTAAACCACACGCCGAACGTGGAAAAGAACTTGAATACCCTTGTTCCTATGCGTAGTGAGAATATAAAGTTTCTTCGGGGTTTCTCATGTTATGTGCAACAAAAAGATTAATCTAATAGCGAATTGCATCGGACATATGCCACCTCGACATGCAAAGCAGAAAGCAAGACGGACTTCGTTGTATCCGAGAGCGACCATCGAGACGGGCGTCTCGATGGAGGGAAATTTCACGTAGTGAGGAAAGCTTCGCCAAAAATGGGAAAATTTTAAGCGTCCAATAAAAGAGGGAGAAACATAAGACGCCCGTCACGTCTGTGCTACAGACAGTCGCCCTCTGTCCGGAGGCCCTATTCCCAAACGTCTATCGTCTCCTCAAGACCCTAGCAGCTCTGCGCGTAACAACGGCGGAAGCTGAGTGCTCGTTCTCTTCACTACGACGGTTGAAAACATACCTGAGTGCGTCCACTTCGAATGAGCGACTGCTTGGTCTAGTGCTTTTAAATGTTCACCGCGACATTGAAGTTCAAGCGGTGGACATCCTGGATATTCTTTGTCGTGAACGCACGCGGCTGCACCTTAATATGTAGGCGCTTGACATAAATAAAATGATCAAGAGAGCCTGTAAATTGCTCGCTGAAATAACAGGTCACAGTTGCTTTTTATTCGCGGTAATTTCTAGTCGAAAGCACGTAATTCTGATCAGAACACAAAATGTGCGTGAGCGCAGGGCCACCCGTTGCTTACAGTGTAATTGTTTTTACAATTCATTTGATATTCCTTACATCAGGGACATTGTTTTATATTAACACTATGTGTGCGTTTTATTATGTCCACTTTAGTTTGATTTAACTATGTATTTCAGTAAGGACAGTTTGTTATACTTTGCCTTAAAATTGCCATCCTTCACCCCACAAATGTTTCGAAATATCAGTTCTTTATATATCTGAGATCAAGTTCTGCTTCTCACCAAATAAGCATGAATGAAGAAATATTGACTACTGTATTTATTTGAGCATTTTCTACACCATAAACACTCCTCCCGACAGCATATAAGTTGGAGATAGTCCGCGCTCCCCCTTTTCTCCGTGCCCCGTGCAAGACCGACTGCGTGAGCAGGGTAGCGAGAGGGCCCAATGAACCGGGGGGGGGTTCACCCCAGGAATTCCCCCCCCCCCCCCCCCGGCCTACGCCACTGCCCAGAGGTTTCAGCTGCCTTGCGCGTGTAGCATTTTAGAAAGTTCGGGTATTGCTTGCAGAAAGCGCGAGATCTCTGTATAATACGCAAACTTGTACCGTACGCATTACAAGTAATCAAATTAGTTGTAATCAATTACTTTTTGGAGTAATTTTGTAATCAGTTCATTACTTTTATTAGGCTGTAATCACAAGAGTAATCTGATTACTTTTTTGAAGCAACAAAAATTGCTTCTAACCGTTACTATTTTTCCACGCCCCCCCCCCCCCCCCCCCCCTTCCCTCCGCACACACCTTTGTTTTCTGAAATGACAAAAATAAAATTTGCTATGCTTTTCGAACGAAAAAAAAAATAGATTTTTGAGGAGCTGTAGGAAACGAGGTCAACCCCTTTGTATGAACAGTTTCTGTGGAATGTCCGTTTTTTTTTGCGTTTTTTTTTTTTCGAACTGGGACTGGGAGTGGGAAGCCCCAAGAAAGCCTCAGTGCGTCACAAAGGCAATTCAGGGCGAAGTTTGAGGGAGCAAAATGTAACTTTGTAAGTCCTTCGTTTAAACTAGCCCCCTCACGTACACACACACAGAAATAAACAAAAACAATCCTGCTACGGTACCTACTCGCAGCCCGTAGGAGAACCACAACCGAAGAATGTCTAAAGCGGATGCAAAATATAACAAAGCCAGTCAAATACACGTCAAGATGCCATATTTCCCCTACGTGGTCTTTGTGACAAGCAAGGTTTCGAGTTGAGAAGTGGTCGGGGCGATCTCTTCCGCTAATAGATACTACACATGATAAGTTTCAAATCCTGGAGCTGCTGCTCTTTTGTAAAACATGCGAGTTCATCCACATGTGAATAATATCTAGAGAAGCGCGTGTGTGTGCGAAAGAGAGTAAGGGCCTCTTGGTTGCCAGTACAAGAAAATATATAGAGCAAGAAAACAAAATACTTTTTATTTGTAACCAGAGATTCCAAGAAGCACTCTACGTTTCTATTCATCAGGGACCAGTGGAGATGTTTCGGGTGAAATAGCGATTGCGACACTGCTAGAAATTTCGCAGCTAGAAAAACCGATGATCCCATGATGCAGCGCACAGAGATGGCTGATGCTGTAGAGGGAACCCGTTTTTTCTTCTTCAGTACTTGTGAAAATGTGAAATATAGGTTGGAAGTAGTTCATTGTTATGAGCGCTAAAGGTGTAAGTCTTCACACAATAAAGTAATCGGAAAAGTAACGGTTACTTCTTAAAGTAATGTCCAACTACTTTTGCTATCGAGTAATCAAGTAATCTAATCGAATACTTTTTAGCCAAGAGCAAGAGTAATTGTAATCAATTAGTTTTTCTTAGTAACGTGTACAAGACTGATAATACGCCATGATATCCTCCTCGCACCAAACGCGACGGGAAGGAGGGGCTTCAGCGCTATTTCGAAAGCGCTGTTGTGTCTACTTGGCTCAGAAATTTGAAATATAATTTTTATATTCGTAATCCTGGAAGCCAAATAAAGACGATTTAAGTGTTTCTTTCCCCTCATGTACAGAAACGCTTTAGTTTCGCTTTAAGGGTGTAAACAATTTTAGATTGTAAACAGCCATACAATACTGCATAACTTGGCGATCTTACAAGGATTGTGGGTATGTGGCGAGTTTATATAACGTAATATTTAAACGTAATCAAAGAAGTATCTTTTTTTAGAAAAACATAAAAAAAAATATTTTTTGCTCGAATGACATCGTTATATAATTGTTATTTGTGTGTCAGATGGAAATGTCTTTTTATGAAGCCATGTTGAAATTAGGTAAAAATGTTTGCGGTAATGAATGCTTCCAAAGGTTACCATAAACAACGTACATGATAAGACACACGGTTTCACGGGTGCCTTGAAAATGAGCGAAAAAGTTGAAAATAGGACGCATTACGCATAACGCAAGACGCCTGCTAAACCATTAAACGAGCGAAGCACACTGTTTAAAGGCCTTACACCACAGAAACCAAATATCTAGAGCCTTGCATCGGTTTCGACAAATGCACGCTTTTTGTTCTCAATATGGCATAAACTTTCCAAAATATTTTTTGCCACACCCAAAACTTTTTTTTTTTTTTCAATTCGCCAATGCAGTTGGAACAACTCACTTCCCTACCGCTAATAACATGCGTACCCTGGCAACCTTCGAGTGACGGTTCATTCGAATATACTCTACTGTGGAATGCCCTTCTTCCGGAAAACCATACGAACGTTCCGAAATCGCGTCAGCGACGTTATTTTTGAAACTTTAAAACCATGGGGCTCCGACTAATGAAAGTGCCATTTAGATCAACGGTTTTTCACACCTTGGATTTGTATACAGTATGCTGAACTTCCGCAAAGCAATATTGCCTTTCTCTTTCTCTCTCTCTTTCCTTCTTTGTTAATGGGAAAACAGCGAACTGAGAAGCCTGTAGGGCGCTCCAAATTGAGGGAGAGGAAATTTCGGGACGGCAAATCCTTCGGTGGAACCGTATGATGATGACTCCCATTGGCGCCACTCATTACCACGGAGCTGGGCCCACCAGTTCATTTCGCTCTAAGAATATCATAGCCACGCCATTTTTATACAGGGTAGTTTTTCTAGAGCGCAGCTCTATGGCGCCCGTTTCCGTTTTCCGCGGCGTCGGCGTAACCGCGCTAAATGTAGCGGGAAAATTGGCGCCACGTCACCTAAACACCAATTCGATTCCCCGCTAAATTTAGCGGAGAATTGAATTGCTGTTGAGGTCACGTGACACCAACTTCCCCGCTAAATCGAGCAGAGAAACTGAATTTGTCCATAGGTGACTTGACACCAAGTCATATGACGTCATTTTCCCCGCTAAATTTTGCGGGGAAACTGAATTGGTGGGGAGTTCACGTGGCGAATTGGTGTGGAGTTCACGTGGCGTCAGTTTTTCAGCTATATTTAGCGGGGAAACTGGGAGATGGAGAGGGTATAGAGGAGGAAGAGGGGAGGGAAGAGGAGGAGGAGATGGGAGAGGAGGAGTAGAAGGAAAGGAGGAGGGGGAGAGGATGACGGGAGGAGGAGGAGGAGGGGCATAACCTCTTCTCCTCCTCCTCAAGAGCTGCGCTCTAATTTAGTGCAACAGAGATATGCAAACGTCTTTCATAATTTTTTTAAACGTAACAGATTTGTTTTGAAAAAAGCCGTGAAACCTACATTTACGCGTTTTGCGCCGACGAGTATATGGTCAGGGGGACACAGTAAAGGGGCTAATCGTAACGATCAGTCACTAACTAAGTAATATTTGTTCGTTAGCTTTTCTAATTCGTGAAAACGGGAATATGGTTCCAATTAAAATCTTGCTAAGCGTCATCTAAAACAACTATATCAGTAATTCCTAGGTAGATATTGAGCGTTTGAGAAGCACAGTAGAGTGCGCTAAAGTTACCACTCGTGCAGCTGGAGCAAGGCCGCCGGTGCGATAACGCGCCCACGCTAGTTTTCCGTCCCTTCTTATAGCCCCAGCCTTGAACCTGTTACACGAGGGATACCTTTAGCGCACCACTAAGCTTCTCACACTCTTCAAGTCTTTCTGAAAATTACTGATTTAGTGGTTTCGGATGAAGGTCAGCAAGTTTCTAATTGAAACCATGTATCCATTTTCATAAATGAAAAAGTTTATTAACATTTTTTTTAATTGGTCGACTGATCGCTACCTTTAGCCTTCCATACTGTGCCCCTTTGGCCGTATAAGTCACCTGCACAAACCTCATTAGTATAGCATTAGTATAGCTTCTTTTAAAGCAATCTGTTAAGCTTTAAAAGCAAACACCCTGCATAGACACGAAGCCATGTGATATTGATTGTCCGTACATATCCGATCGTAGATGTTGTACATTTTTTAACTTAACCTCGGATATGCAGACTCTAAAACTCGGCAAAGAATGCACGTAAGTGTGCAACAAAAAACAAATTCAGCGGTATCTACACAGAGACGCACTATAAATGCGCTACGTTGCATGCAAGTCTCAAACGTATGTCGTGAAGGAAATGTGGTCGCAATTTAGAAAACAGTCGGCTTCTTTATTTTTTGTAGAGCATTAATTAAAGTTTTCGGTTCTATAGGACTTTTTCGAAAAATGTGTTGTCTAAAAAAAGAGTTATTTACTTGATTCAAATAAGATTTATTTGATTTAAATCAGATTTATTTGATTTAAATTCGATTACTTTGATTTCAATCACTTTAGCTCAAGAATAACAATTATTTATTACAAAATATATTTTAAACACGGCAGAGAAATTACCAATGGGTCATTCCCAGCCAAAGGAGACGTGGCAATTATTTCATGCCTTAGATATGTACGAAAAAAATTAATTTACACAAGGAAACCTATGAACTCACAGACGAAAAAAAGCTTTAGTGAAAACAACAAATTTTATTTTTGCTGATATCATGCCCTAAATTTCTGGAATTTGTATAAAACTCACGTTTTCAAGAAAAAAAACATTGTAAAAGTGGTTGCTCACCACATAAACTTAGATGGGAGCCTAATTACTTAATAATATGCCCCATTCATAATATGCATTATACTATAACCTAGCACAAGCAATGATTCTCGGCAGATCCGCAGATAAAACTGCCTCAGAATTTTACGACGCATTTTGTATAAAAAAACAAGGGGAAAGCAAGGGCATTATAGTGCCCCGTCAATGTGCCTGACAGATACAGAGTTTTATTTTAAAACAAATAGCCAGAAAGGTGGTGTTAATAATGTGTTTCTTTCAATAAACCTTCATTTCAGAGTGCACTTTGTCTTGTCCCTGTTGATTGTCCCTGTTCATTCCGCGCCTTTCGTATACCACGTGTCACTATTTGTACCGAAGTGAAGTACGAAAAAACGCTCTCCTCTTACGAAGAGAGCCGAGGTGCTCTCTACCTAATATACCCTCACTGGTTCCAAAACGCTATGGAATTTTCGTCCGCACTCGGTTAATTATGAAACGGATCTGCGCGGACTCTATGGTGCGCGCTCGCACCTTTACCGTTCATTCAGACGATATGCTTCAAAATGACACCTTAGCGGTTCCGACACCACACCTCAGCTGTCCCTGTATTTCACCTTCGGGTTGCGTCAGTGTTTACAATATTTTTAATATCCTCAGGGTGATCGGCGTTACAGATTGGGGGGGGGGGGGGGGGGGGGGGTAGTACACTTTGAGAGTGAGTCAGAACAGTATAGATTATTGACGGCAGTTTTAAATAGATGATTAATGACAATTGTGGCTATTGGTGCTGGAAGGTGGTTCCAGTCAATGTATTAGTGTTGCATTTTGAAATGCCTACCGCGTATATATAATTCACGCGTGACGAAATATAAAACGAATAATTCATCAGTCAATCGTGAAGTAACGGATTAGTACGATATATCTTAAAGAAACACGAGTGAGCTATTTTAGTCGTAAAGCAAGGTTAGGCAATGAGAGGGTAGCTTTCATTGAGGTTACGCTGACAGTTCGATGATAGCTGGGTCGTTTCATTTCAAATCGAACACGCTGGTCGGAGTGGGTATTTGTATTTTTATAAATTAAATATATATAATAGCCCCATATCTAGAAAATCAAAAACGCTTTAAAAAATTTTGTTTCACAAACATTTAAGTCCTATCAAGACCGAATAGTTTTGAATAATTGCTTAGAGAGGTTACTGTCTTGGTTTCGGGAATGGCAAATGAAGCTGAATACCTCAAAAACTGTTTCAATGTCCATTAATAATTATACGAAAAAAGTGTCCCCTGGAGTTTTCCTATTGTATTGACGGTCAACCTATTCAACGCGTCGAAGAGTACAAGTACTTGGGATTGTATTTTAGTAATAAACTCTTATGGGACGAACACATTGATTGCCTTACAACGAAGGCGACCCAGCGGCGTTGGGCTTTAAAACGTCTCTTGAGGAACTCTTCTCCCAACACAAAAACTTACCGCCGAATTCAGAAATCTCACTCAAACTACACTCACACTTAAGGGCCGCTCCACTTCCTCGTGGAAGGCGCGAGGGCCGGCGCTGGCCAATCGCGAGGACGGACCCGCCGTCGCGATTGGCCAGCGCCGGCCCTCGCGCCGGCCCTCGCGCCGGCCCTCGCGCCGGCCCTCGCGCCTTCCTCGAGGAAGTGGAGGGGCCCTTAAGTGTGAGTGTAGTTTGAGTGAGGTTTCTGAATTCGGCGGTTAGTCTATAAAACTATATTAAAGCCAATTTTTGAATATGCAAATGTAATCTGGTACCCGTTCACTAAAATAAATATTTATAAGCTGGTAGGTGTGCAAAGGAAAGCAATACGGTTTGTTTACAACAAATATGATACGCGAAGCTCCCCTTCAGAAATGTTGCAACGAGCTAACTTGTTATCATTAAGCTAAAGAGCGCGGATAGATTAAGATACTATTTCTAATGATTCAGGGAAAATAAACATCGACATTTTAAGATACATTACATTTTCTGGCAGATCAAACACCAGATCATCTGATACACGTGCAATAATGGAGTATCATGTACGATTGGACACGTTCAAATATTCCTTTTTCCCTAGGACCATTCTTGAACGGAACAAGCTGCACGCTGATGTTACCAATTCAGACTCTTGTCACTATTTTATCGATAAAGCCACTGCCTTTTTTTTTTTTCAAAATAGATTGAAATTTATTTTCCTCACGTTCACGTGACTTGTTAATAGTTATTGTCTTGTATGCTGGTTTTTATATATATTCCACGATGTTTTAGGTCACATTTCTGAACCCTAATATCACCAATTCAAAACACGTTGCAGGCTGATGTCGCCAATACAGACTATATCCTGTTAATATTTATTGGTTCGTCTGCTGGGTGCTTTATTCGCGAATCCAACTGTCTATAGGTGGCGCCACTCGTTTTCCAGAAAGGCGGTTATAGTGAGGGTCGAAGATGCGTGCTCGTATACCAGTTGCTGAGCCCTGTCTCGCGTGCTGGCTTCACTGAGCGACACAAATTATTCCCGCTTATACGAGGAAGCTATACTTCGTTTCAGCTTCGGTACGAGCGCGGTCGATGTTATGAGCCGAAGGGCCAATCAAACACCGCAAAAAGCGCAGCGTCATGGCGTGCTCTCTGCGCTTGATAAGACTATACTTCGTTTCACCTTCGGTCCGAGCGCGGACGATGGTATGAACCGAAGGGCCAATCAAACGGCGCAAAAAGCGCAACGTCATGGCGTGCTCTCTGCGCCTGATAGGACTAGCCGGCGTAGGAGCGCGCACAGAGAGACCGCGAATACCGGCTGGTCCTATCAACTGCATACAGCACGGCATGACGTTGTGCCTCTTTCGCTGTTTGATTGGCCCTTCGGCTCATAACATCGGTCGCGCTCGGACCGAAGCTGAAACGAAGTATAGCCGGCGACGGAGCACGCACAGAGAGACGACGAATATCGGCTGGTCCTATCAACTGCAGAGAGTAGGCCATGCCGTTGTGCCCGTTGTGCCTCTTTCGCTGTTTGATTGGCCCTTCGGCTCATAACATCGGCCGCGCTCGGATAGAAGCTGAAACGAAGTATAGGGTGTTATGCGCGCAGGTCACCCCTTTATTCTGAAAACAAAAACGGTGTTTAGCGTAATATTTACGCCGCGAGGCACGTTTTAATTCAGGAACGAAACCGAAACTATTTTGGTTTTAATTTCTCGATTTAAGTGTTCCCTCCACCCCCCCCCCCCCCCCCCGCCCCCCATTTCGTTTCTCTCCTACCTTAAGATGTGCCTCAGAGCGTAATTATTATGTTAAACAACTTGTTCGCGGAAACTTCATTTTGTGACATGCATGGCCGATCCAGGAACTTAAAACATTTTGTAGAGTTCACTGTCCCTTTAGAGACAGGGTACGGTCTTGCTTAGACCTTAGAGGTAAGATAATATTGTATTTATTTAAAAAGTCTGCTCTGGTATTTGTGTGTTCTTGGAGCCTTTTTATTTTACTCGGATAAAGGTCATGTGAAATAATGACCTGCGGGCCCTTTAATGGGTTTTTAAGCATTTAATGATTAATTGCTTAAGCATTATTCTCAGCAAAAGAATGATAAAATCAATCCAAATTTTACAAAATATCGCTACGGGTGATTAGTTTAGAATATGCTCACAAAACGTATAAATTAAGAAACGCAGCTCTCACTTTAAAAACCCCAAAACAAAATCTGAGTCAGATAACAGAAGGGTGTGTGTGTGTGTTTTTTTTTTTTTTTTAAGCAACGCGTGACGCATGGGACTTAATATTACATCACGTATTTCTGTCTATCTCGATAACGATGCCAGAGGTTTTCATGTGCTAAAAAGAAATAAAAATCAGATCTTTCTGTAAAGACTATTATGGTTAAATGGCGTGTTTTGTGACTGTGTCGTTTTTGGGGGGCCTTCATTACCTCAATTTGTAGTAATAATAATAAAATGAAGATACTTTAATAACTAGTTTTTCAAACTCTAATATAATTTGTTGCTTATGATCCAATTGCAAACGCGCGAACAACTATGGCAATCCAAAGTTGGCAAATTATCATCACTGGTGCCAATTGCAGCATTCTTAATTATCAAGTTATAAAACAAAAATAGTCTAAACATTCTGGCTAGTCTGAAGAATTCAAGTAACATGACATTAATTGTGGGTAAAGCATATGGTCATATCAAAGCGGCGACTTTTGGCAATCAGAGAAACTTCCTCTAAACTCGCCACCAATCCTTCCGGACCACATGCCCCGAAATACGAAAAAAACAAATTCCGTTGTTGTCGTTTTAATTACAAAACTACCCAGAGCCTTTCTTTTCTTTAACTTTCACGCGCCGCCGTTTCTCCAGTCTCAGCCTCTCCAGTTCGAAGGAGCGCCCAGCAGCTTGCACGTCTGCTCACTGCAGTACGTTTCGTTGGCGTTGGAAGACCCGTGAAACAGTAGCATGTTTTAGTATTTCGTATACGAGCGAACGCAAGCACTTTGTGTTTGCGTTAGCGTTGCGTGTTCCACATTTGGCGTGCGTTGAGCCCGAAATTGTGGTCTTGGATTGGCGCGTGGCAACCACGCGCATGTGCAGCGTGAAGCACGCAACTCTAACGCAAACGCACAGCACTTGCGTTTGCTTCTATACGCAATATTAAAGCTCTCCAGTACGGTAGAGCCCCATGTCGTCTGCAGCACTCCATTGGGACAGTGAAAAGTGTTGTTTGCTTTCAGAAATGACTGTTCGCGAGCCATGATCGATACCAGTTCAGCCGTGCCCGCTGCGCAGGGGAGCCGGGGAACCCTCGCTAGAGCGCTTCCCGTTTCCGCCACCAGAGAGCGAGCAACGAGCTGGAGGCGCGAATATATATTGTATAATGTTTTGGGCCACATTATTCCTGGTGTTCAATTATATTCTTTTTTTTTTTTTTTTAATTGCTGTGCCTCTCCTTCCACGGCCCTTTGGGCCAAGTAGTATTGTTAAATAACTAAAAAAATCCATTAGGTAGAGCAAGGCGAAAATAAACTTTTGTGTTTGATCTTTGTTCGAAGTTCTGCCAGTTGTATGCATACTGAAAGGATTAAAATATTTATAAAAAAAAACTGTTGGGTTATTTCTTCTGTATGACGAGTATCTTTGCTATACACTTGACAAATAAGCCATATTCTATTACCGAAATAAAACAAATGCCAAACATAGTATTAAGGTGGCGATGCAGGCGAGTTGGTTCTTGACTTAAGAAATTAGGAAACGCGTGCAATAAAACTCTATACTTCGTTTCACCTTATCTGCGAGCGAAGCCAAAGCTAGAAGCGCGAGACCAGCGTCTTTTGCGTTTCTCCCCAGCTCGCGCGCTCGAGCAAAGCCTGAACGCATGGAGCTTTCGTGCTCGCGCTTCCAGCTTTGCCTTCGCTCGCACATATGGTGAAACGAGCTCTCGTGCGTTAAAAGTAGCTCCCAACTCTATGAGCTCGCGCTTCTAGCCTTGTCTGCGGTACAACATAAGCCGAAACGGAGTATTAGCGGCGAGATGTTTGGGTGGCGTCTTCCTACGGTTACCTCTCGTGACGTCATTACCCTGTGGACAACAAGTTCAATGGTGTTTGTAATTAGCATGGTGGAAGCTGGAAATCATTGCGCTTTTAAACCAATACTGCCAACACCGTCAAAATCGAAGTTCTTACATTACTCTTATTTCCGTCGATGAGGAATCCTTTGCTGACGTCAAAGTCAGCATTTGGCCAATCGTGGAGGGCCGACCGCCGCGACGCTTTCGATCGGTCACGAGCAGAAGTAGGGATTGAACCCAGGATTCCTGGGTTCTGCAGCGCGAGCTTTCGCTCCGCGTACTCCGAGCTGGTGTGCGCGAGCCCACTCGGCCACTCGCCACTCGCCACAACGAAACATCATGGAGTGTGTGGAGGACGAGCTGGAGGGCGATATCCGCGATGTTGGACAGTGGAAGCGCGTGGTGGGGAATGTTTCTCCGTGAGAGCCCAACGTCTTTCAGATGAGAGGCAGCTGGAGCTGGATGTCAACGCACAGGCAAGAATTTCAAGTGACATCAATCAGCAGCTGCAGGCCAATGCCTTCACCATAGCCGCTCTCATGACCGACAACCTACCCGTGATCAGTCGAGAAGGGTGGACTTTCCAGAGGAACCAACGATGGTTCGAAGATACCTTGCCCCATTTGGGCGAGTTCCATTTCAAGCAAGCCTTTCGCGCCCCCCCCCCCCCCCCCCCTTACCTTCAGATTCCTGGTGGAGTCTTGCAGGTGTCTCCTGGCCGTCGCTGGCCATCGCGCAGGGGCCAAGGTTGGAAACTAGATTAGCCGCTTGTTTTTCTACAATGCACTACTTTCCTGCCAACAGAAAACAAGTGCACATCTAAAATTGCTCCTTTCAAAATAATACTAATTTTACGCAGCGTTAATTTCTTCTCTTATTTTTACTCCTTGAACACTACTATCGAGATTACACACTCGGTCTACCGGAGCGAGCGTAGTGTGCTCCCCGAACTCACTTCATTGGAAGTGTGTTCTTCGGGCAGGGCTGATTATTGAGCTCAGGATCACTGGGTTCTGCAGCGCGAGCTTTCTCTCGACGTACTCCGACCTGGTGTGCGCTAGTGTGCGCTAGCCCACTCGGCCACCGATAACCATTTATAAAGACACGTCAAAAAATAGACGTGTACAATTCTCTGTAATGCCGAATTGGAGCACAGCCCTTGAGGAGGAGGGAGGAAGGGTACGAAGGCGAGGGTATGCCAGCTGCTCCCCCTCCGTACCCTCCTATCCTCCTCTCCTGTTCCCATCCCACTTAGCGTCAAAATTTCGCTAAATTTCCCGCTAAATTTAGCCGGGAAATTTTCCCGCTGAATGACGCGTGACGTCACATGCCACGTCATCTGAAATTTTAAGTGTGACGGCACGTGACGTCACACGGGTAAAATCGTTCCTCTAAATTTAGCGGAAAAATTTTCCGCCAAACTTAGCAAAAACTTTTACCGCAAAATTTAGCTTGAAAATTCTACCCTCGTGACGTCACACGAGACGACACACCTGACGTCACGTGTGACGTCATTTTGAGCAACAGCTCTTAACGCAACGCGCGGTTACGCCGACACCGCTCAACCCAGAAACGGGTGCCTAGGAGCTGTGCTCTAAAACAACGTTACATTAATGAAGTATTTTTACGCCAATAGACCCCTTTCAAAATACGGTACTCTGTTCGCAGCTGTGAAATCCCTGTACATTGGCGGACTAAAACCTCAACGTCACGGCAGACTAAAACAAAAACACCCATTAAAAAAGGTGATGATCGCAGTGACGTTGCACTTTCGACGCTGTTTGATTGGATGGTCGACTCGTAGTGTTTACCGCGCCCCGACGTTCGCTATCTTATGGAATGACTTGCACGTTCCTCGATGCAGTCGCTCCGCCATTGTGAAGTGGTTCCGACCCTCTAATATTCGGCACGTGATTTTTGAAAGGGGTCTATTGGATGATTCTGATCGATCATCGCAAGCAAAGATAAAGAACAAAGCATATCCAACTTTGGCGTTCCGCTTCGTCCTACGGAAGTCTACGAGGAGGCCCTGACACTGCCTAATCAGATCATAATTATCGTGTTGTCTCGAATAGTTACATGCTGAAACAAAATTAGGCTCTATTATTCTCTGCTAACCAAGATAGCCATGAATGACTGACTTTGTCGTCGTCTTTTATCAATACACCGCTGCGCTAATCTTGATTCAGATCAGCCTAAACTCCAAGTCCACCCCGCCATTGTTTTGCAATGCCACTCTCCTACATGTCGTGTCTTTCACGAATTTATTTTTCTTTATAAAATAAAACTTACGCCACGCTTTTGGTTTCTGTGTTGTTATCTTTTACTGCTGAAACACTCCTATTGATGCCTCGCACTCGATCGAGCGAAGTGAGTTCGTCAAACTCACTCCAAGCCAAGTGTGTTCCTCGGAAAGGAGCCGCGTGGCACGCTTCAGAAATGACACTAAGGGCGAAGTGCACTCGCTTGTAGTGACACTAAACTAGCCCGTCTGACAGGGGTATTAATTTATAGAACCCCGCATTGGAGATGTTTTGTCCCGTGCATGTCAGCTTCTGGGATCTCCACTTCGGAGGTGGTTTTGCTCCGTCTTCGAACGTGCTTTGTATTGTTTATAGTTATTCTTGTGAGTTTCGTCCGAAACGTGCTTTGTCTTGTGTGTGCGCTGGTGCGAACTTTTCACTTCAACGGTAGGAACAGTGTTCATAAACGGCTATCGCATGTGATGGAACTGCTGCGCCATTTGCGCCAAATTGCGCCATGAACGAAACTCTGCTACACCTCCTGCGAAAGCGTCATTTTCGCACGAAATTGCGCCATAACCGCGCCAGGATGGGCTTAAAGCAAAATATAAAAATAATTTACTATTGGTCGGCCCTAATATTTAGAAAAGTAGAAGGAAAACGAAAATGGTACGAATATATTTCACGACGTCTCTACCCGCCATATAATTTTTTTCATCTTCGGTCTCAGCACAATCGAAAGATTGAATGCATACAACCTCGAACACACATACTAAAAGCGCGAGTCACGGGGCATTCACTGCACCCGATTGGTTTAGCCGATGAAGAAACACGTTTAGGGCGATGATTGCCATGATGTCGTGCTTTTTTGCCGTTTGATTGGTCCCATTGACTCGTTGAGTCGACTGTAGTGTCGACTTCAGGTGAAACGAAATATAGGGATTGTTCGTCAATCACTCTGGTTGGTTGATGCGCTGGCCAGTTGATTGTCGGCATCGTCTAAATTACCAGACGATGTCTGCGAGGTCAGGACTAAAAGTCTCGAGAAAACTTTGCAAAATAGTAGGATGGTGGTATACTGTGATAAGACAGAACCAGGATTTTGTGCTCCTGGTGAAATCATTCGATTATCATGCCTGCCACACGCTTTCGTGCCGTGATTGCTGAGTACCGTGGCACTTGTGCCGCTCCCGTCAAGCTTCACTAGATCTCACCACACATGAGCGTGCATGCGTCGGGCTTCACAGCTTAACACCGGAGTGCTAGGAGCAGCGGCTGACGTGTTGGAAGGTTCATTCTCAGGATTATTACAGATCCACCTTCTTTGATCCACCTAAATTAATTTCTAATAATAGCTAAAAAAGGAAACAGCCGAAAACAAATATAAGAAAAAAAACCTAGAAAAACACGGGTCTCTATTTTTGAATGAATGCTGTAGTTCTTGTGCAGCTGTCGAATGAACGAGCAGCCAACTTCGATTTAACTCTAGTTCCAGAGCCGCTGAAGAGCAGTGTCAAATTTAAAGCATAGTAGAACTTGTTTCTTCTCTCCATCTACCGCGGTCATATCAACACCCGCTTCATGCGTTGGCCAGGCAGCAGGTGGCTCCGTAAGCCATGGCGGTCCGTTCCACCATGCCGCGCTCCACTTTAGTGCTTCGGGTGTCACCCCTCTTGTGAACAGATCAGCCGGATTTTCTAGTCCAGGGCAATGGTTCCAAAGTTATGGATCAGTCAGCTGTTTGATCTTCAATACTCGATTGGCCACGGCTTCCACTGTTGAGCAGAACCTCGCACCCAATGTAGTGCGATTGTTGAGTCTGTCCAGAGGTACCAGCTCGCTACTTGTAGGTTTAACGACCTAGTAAGGTAGTCCTTTAGCCGTGCCCCTATCACCATTCCCATCAATTCAAGTCTTCTTTAGCGGCGCCACCCAGTTCTTGGACAAAACCAAAGTCACCCTCGTTGGTGCATTCTGCGTGCGCAGGTACGCCACAGCCCCATAAGCCTTGGGACTGGCATCTGTGAAGGTGTGGACTTCGTTTTGGCCATCCTCAGGAAGTTCAAGGTACCGTCGGGGTACCGTTACTTCTGTTAAGTGGTGCAGCGCTGTGTGCCACTGCGTCCATCTTGTTTGAACCTCTTCAGGTAGTGGTGCGTCCCAGTCGACTCCCAGTTCCCAGAGGGTTTGGAACATCAGCTTGGCTGTCACGGTGACTGGGGAAAGGAGTCCTAATGGGTCATAAATGCGAGATGATGCCTGAATAATGAATCGTTTCGTATCGCTGTTCCGGTGTAGGAATTCCAAAACATGCCCCATGGAGAACGCCAGGTAATCGCTGTCTTTGTCCCAGACAAGTGTTAACACTCGAGAGACGCTAGGAGTGGTACACTCTACTTGATCTAGAACACACCCGGTTCCTTCCTCGTTGAATAGCTGCTGTAGCTTCGTAGAATTTGTGTTCCACTTCCGCATTGCCATTCCGGCTAGCTCCATGACATGTAATGTTTGTCTATAGAACTGTTCCGCCTCTTCCTCGGTGTTCGCTCAAGTGATAAGATCATGGACATAGAGTCTTTCAGCTAGTGATTTCGTTGTTTCCGGATAGTCCTCTGTTATCGACAAGTGGTGGCATAGCGTGACCGCGAGAAAAAACGGGCTACTGGCCGCTCCGAAAGGAACCCTTGTCATCCTCCAAACTTCTACAGGAGGGTTCGGCTCTTGCTTTGTTGGCACTCGTTCATACCAGAAAACTCGTAGAGCGTCACGGTCTTCCAGTCTCAGTAATATCTGTAAAAATGCCTTCTCAATGTCTGCACTGAGGCCAATATGATGAATCCGAAAGTTCAGCAACACTTTCAGGAGGTCTGGATTCAGGTTTGGTCCTGGCTCTAGTGCGTCATTCAGAGACAGACACCCTGGTTCTCTTGATGACGCATCAAACACGACTCTGACTTTGGTTGAGAGGCTGTCAGGTCGTAACACAGCACGGTGAGGCATGAAGTACACTCGGTTCTCTGCCTTGTCTGCACTCGGTGAAATCTTGTCTGCAAATTCTTGCTGGAGATACTGGTGAATTATCTTATCATACTCAGTCAGCATCAGATCGTCCTTAAGCAACTTCTTTGTGAAGCTCACCAGACGCTTCCTTGCAACTCCTTCACTGTCTGCAAGCTGAATGTTCATTGGCTTCCAAGGTAAGGCAACCTAGTACCGTACGGTAGTTAGCTTGATGTTTGATGGATGATGTAAACGCTCTGACAACTTCATTATCCTCTTCCTTTTGTGGGAGGTTAGGATCGGTGATGCCCATGATTTCCCGCTCCCAAAATGACCGGAGCTCGGTAGACAATGAGCATGTGCTTCCACCCACATTGGCTTTCAGAAATGCCGTAGTAGAACAGGAGGCAATCAAACCGCTGTGGGGAATCGGTCCTTGAAGTGTCCATCCAAAGTCTGTTTTGACAGTGACCAGAACGCCTTGCACTTTTTGGACCTCACCAGAGACAAGAGTCCAATAGTAGTCAGCAGCGATAAGAATGTCAATGCCAGGTCTTGTTAACTTGGCTGGTGGCAAAGTGACGTCTGCCAGCTCAGCTATCTATACTTGAACTCCTTGTACTACACTCTCAGGTAGAAGAGGATGATCGGAGCAAATCTCTAGTATCCAGAGTTTTCTAGGCAATGCTCCTTTTGGCCGTACTGGCTCCTTAGCCAGACTCGCACCCGTCTGCGTTTTTCCTTAATGATGTTTCCTGCTCCTCCAAAGGGTAGATAGTAATGTCTTCTTCACCAACAACCTCGAGCCGCAGTTTACGTGAAGGTTCTTTCATCAGAAAGGTTCGTTGGCTCCCTCCATCAAAAAAGATGCGCGTCAGAGCTCTTTGCCGTTTCCCCTCTGCCCAGACCTGAGATATTTTGAAGTAGTACAGCAGGTGTTTTATCGCTCTTCCTGCCAGTCGTAGAGTGTAACTCTGTTGCGGTGTTCTTACTTTTCTTCCAGAATGGGTCACACATTTGAGTTATGTGCCTTCGACCGCATGTTTCACACATGATTCTTTTGTTGCGACATTCTTTGGAGGTGTGTCCCTTGATCGAACACCGGAAACATCGTCCTGCTTCTCGAACCTTCTTCTTCTTCTCCTCTAGAGAAATTGATGTCTGACAATCTCGTGTCGCGTGGTTCTTCGTGACACAGAATGCGCACGGTTCAGTCTGCTTGGAGCGACTAGTTGAGGAAAGAAAGCGGCTGATCCTTTGAGAGAGGCCTTTCCGCCTTCTGTTATCTTGGTATGGCTCACACTCTTGGCTGCTCGCTGACGAACTTGTTGAGCCTCTTCCCGGCTCTCCACTTCGAGCTTCAGGAAGCGTTCTAGGCTCTCGATTTTGATACCGTCGTTTTCCTTGTCCGTAGGACGTCGACACTTGTGATAGTCAATGATGAACTCTCCTGGCAGCATTCTCAGTAGCGCAGAGCAGAGCATAGCCCCGTTAATGTCGCTCTTAACCCCGAGCGCGGTGAGAGCGGCCATATTACGTTGTAAGTGGTCATAGAGACGTCGCAGTTCGCTCACCTCGCTCGAGTGTCGTACTGCTGGCAAATCAAGTAGTTGGGAGAGGCGTTCTTGAATAAGAACGTCAGTCCGACCGAAGCGATCACTGAGAAGCTCAACGACGGTATCGTAGTTTTCTCCCGTTGTTTGAATTCCGGCTATCGTTGATGCTGTCCTTCCCGTAAGCGCCGACCGCAGGTACAAGAACTTCTCAGCGTTAGAAAGGCTGTCGTTGTCATGTATGGCTTGCTTGTGCTGTTCAGAAGGGTTGCCAATCGGTAGCTACACCGCAAAACCGTTGAAGCTCCAGTTTCGGCAGCTTCACCTTAGAGGTTGCAACGTGTCCGTCGCCGTCATGTGAATCCGCGTTTTACCGGCTTGGGGCCTCGCTCGTCGGAGTTCCTCCACCTCCTGTGCGATGGTGGCGATGTACGTGAAGATCTTGTCGTCATATTCAATCGTGCGGGCGTAGGTTTGCTCAACGACTCCGTCAGGTACCAGTGGTTCGATGGATGCGTTCACGTTGCTCAGCTATATTCGCAACTCACTGAGCCTCACCGATAATACGTTGAGGCTTCGCTCGTCTGAGTGGTTTGCGATAGCTGCGTCGATGTTGGAGATCAATCTCGTTACTTGAGACCTCATAGCCGTCCGCTTCTGCTTTAGTCGTTCCATGACGTCTCTGGGTCTCGCGGCGTTGCGGCGTCACTAGGCCTCGTTGAGCGATAACGTCGGTAGCGTCGTTGGAGCTTGCTCTCTTGCGGCGTCCCTTGGCTCGTTTCGTTGCGGGTGGACGCCCCGTCGTCATTCCGTCGTGACTATATTGTTGTCATCTCGGGTTTTCGGCACCAAATTTGATAGAACTCCGCCGCGAGGAACGAGCCGTACGCCATGTTTGAACAAAACTAAACAGAACATGACGATGTTTATTGGGATGGCGTAATGTGCGATAACTGTACAAGAAATACGAAGGTTGAGTTTCTTCAAAGCACAAGTGTAGGGTTTCATAATATTTGTCAGTGGTTGTTTTTGTAGTTTATGATATTAGAGTTTTGAGTTTGGCAGGTTCATAAAACTTGGGGGACGTTTTTTTATGGCTGTAGCGGATATGCTGGTTTTTGCTAGCATTTTGCAGAAATTATATTTACAGGCCAGTTAAACTACCGAGGGGAGGGGGGGGGGGGATGTGGTGTATAAAACGGGACAGGGGGTTTAATGGCTATGCGAAATGTTATTCTCCAGGCAGGGAAAAGACTCGCATAGCCAAAGGGGAGAGGGAAGGAAAGATGTGGATTGAGACGGGTTGAATAAAATATTTTGGAAGTTACTAGGGGAAAGCGCCAATCAAATCATTTGTAGGGTAGAAGGGGAGGGGGGGGGGGGGGACAAAGCGTTGCTAACACACGGCTAAAACATGGTTCAAAGTAAACGTTCAATAAAATGCGCAAGTGCAAACATTTGGTCAAGTGGAAACATTTGGCAAGTGCAAACATTTGGTCAAGTGCACAAGTACAGCTCGTCGCCGCGGAGCGGCGACGAGCTGAACCTGTGTAACATGTCGCGCCGCCGCTTCGCGGCGGCGAAACTTGTGTTTGACAGCCGCAGTTCCGCAGTTCTGCCACAACACAGTTATGTTCACTGGATTTTTGCATCATTGTCATGTCGCAAACGTGTGAGGAGATCTTTACCGGTTTCCGAATTGCGCGGCAGTTAGAGGCGGTCTGAAATCTCAGTCACATGCGCAAACTCGAGCACTGCACGGAATATGACCCGCGCCCGTTGCTTGCCACCGGTAGGGAATAGCAGTTCCTCTGTTGTGGACACCTGTGCCGCTGTCGCCCTAACCGAAGCTAGTAATGTTTTCCGTGCTTTCTCGTATTCCGGGCAGTGCCATAGTATGTGATCGATGTCTTCAACCTCCCCGCACGCAGTGCAGTCAGCACTGCTTCTCCGAGACGTCCTTCCAAAGCGATGCAATGTCTTCCTCGTGAACGCGCTATTAGTTCGGAGATGATGCAAAAGCGTTGCATCTTTCCGCGTCAGTTTAGAGGTTGGAACTGTTACAGGACCTTCTCCATTGGCTGTCCCGGGATAGGGGTGTCTTTTCCTGAGATCGCGTGCGATGAGAAGGCGCGCCTCGTGGAAGCGTCGCAGGTTGTGCGTGGTAGTCGAGATGCTATGTGCCCTTGTTGCCAGGGTATCTGCACGTTCATTTCCAAGAATTCCGCTGTGGGATGGCACCCACTGAAATACCAGTCTCCAACCGTTGTCCTCTAGCTTTGTTGCTATGTGTGCAGCCTCCTGGGCAATCAAGGGAGCGTGCTCGGGGTTGGCGATGTGAACTAGCGCACTTCGGGAATCGGTTAGAATCACAGCCTTACCGATTGCAGGACGTTCCTGCAGTGCCGTAAGTGCCAGAAGAATCGCAACCGTCTCTGCTGTGGTAGAGGACGTCTCGATGTTTAAGAGAACCGCACTTTCAGTTGATATTGCGGGGATCGTGTATGCCGCGGTTGCAGTTCCTCTCTTCTTGTCAACTGAGCCGTCTGTGTAGACCTCAAGATGTTCAACGTATTCATTTTCGAGATTCACTGCGACGGCTGTGCGGGCGACAGTTGGGTGAATATCTTTTTTCCGAGGCAGGTCTGGAAGTGTTTCACGCACGTCTAGTGGTGGGCGTGTAGAGGGTGGGGGACGTGAAGAATATAAAACTCCAGGGCTTCCGATGTTACGCTGAAATTGTGCAGCTAGTCGACCAAGATGCGACGATGGTCGTTTCAGCAGGTTGGCAAGAATGTACTGTGCCGACGGGGTCGTGTGCATTCGCACTAGGGAATGCATTGCCACTCTTTCCTCTCGTAGGATGATTGGCTCTTCTTGTGCCTCCGTGAGCGTTGCCACGTTTTTCGCGTATGGGGGAAGTCCCAAACAGAGTCGTAAAGCGACGCGGTGAAAACGTTCGAGCGAATATTACCGTGAGCCCCTCTTTGACAGGCTTTGGCCGTATAATCGTGTCCGAGCTCGAAGCAGACAGGCTGTTTGCGAGTCGCGTTCTTTTTCTGGTTCGAACTTCGTGCCATATGCCTCCAGCGTCGTTTTCGGGGTCCATGTCGTCAATTTCAGTTGAGGACGATGTCCTCGATAGATCAGAAGAACCAGGTTGTCCTTCTTCCATCGGTGTCATTGAGGGCGCTTCATCTGTTGCATGCTGTGCAGGTGTTATGCTAAGCGCCATATTTTCGACGTCGGTGACGTTTCCTTGGGCCGATGTCATGCCGGGTCACATCTACAGGGTGAAACAAGGAGACGGCAGGCTCTTTAAATCGACCGGAAAATTCGGTTTCTTAACCTATCGCGCTACGACTTTGTGCAGCGTTGCCCACAGATAGTGCTTTTTTTTTTTTTTTTTGTAAAATTTGCAAAGAGCGAACTTACCTGAGGAAAAAGTAAAGAAAGAAAAAGGCTTAGCTCCAATGGAAACTCAGCGACGCCACCGGTCTGCAAACAACACGGCGCCGTTTCGCACCGGAGACAAGAGATGGCGCAACGAACGCCGCCAACGAACGAGCATACGGGCGCAGAGAGCCGGCCTCTTTAGCAGACGAACTTTTCGACTCAAAAGCGGCGCGCGTTCCGCAGGCGGTGACAGTCGCAGAAACAAAAACAGGTGCGGTACCAACAAGGAACTGAAGTTCCTTGTCTGCTAAAAGCGCCGGCTCTCGGCGTCGTCTGCTCGTTCGTTGGCGGCAGTTGGCGTCGCGACCGCTTGCGCCATCTCTTGTCTTCCGCGCGAAACGGCGCCGTGTAGTTTGAAGACCGGTGGCGTCGCTGCGTTTCCATAGGAGCTAAGCCTTTTTCTTTCTTTACTTTTTCCTCAGGTAAGTTCGTTCTTTGCAAATTTTACAAAAAATGCACCATTTGTAGGCAACGCTGCACGAAGTCGTAGCGCGATAGGTTGAGAAACCGAATTTTCCGGTCGATTTAAAGAGGCTGCCGTCTCCTTGTTTCACCCTGTATGGGGAGCAGCGATGGAAGGCTGCAATTCCTTCGAGGTGCGTCTGCTTCTATACGGCGTTTGGGACACCGATATATATATACCTGGTTCGCAAATATTTTACAGGTATCTGGAGACTACAAGGCAAAAGAATTATCGAAATTACCGGGAGCGGAAGATTTGGCGTTCCTCGTACAAAACACTTCGTCGTCTTCCTTCCTTAAATTACCGAGTGTAGAACATGGATTGAAAGGAGGCTTTATCGCAAATGAAGGGTTGGGCTATGATTTATTTTTCAACCATTTTTAGTACCCATTTTAAATGACCCGCTCTGACCAGAGCCTTAAATAAGAAAAAGAAGGCTCTCTATTCCTTTTGCATCCTATTTATTTTTAGCACGAAATGTGATAAGTAATATGCTCCAGTATCAAAGGGGAGCTGGCAATTATTGTTGTAGATTACAGGAATTCAACCACCAGAAGAAAGAAGAAAGGGAAGACAGAGGAAAACACGAGACCACGAACGGTAGACGATCGGAGCACCAGCGAATAAAACGGCCACCAACAAAACGACCCTTTTCGAAATTGTGTCTGGCAACTTCAATAACTATCATCATTTAAGTTCATATTATCTGTACATGCTAATGGCGTTCTTTTGATGACTGGTGGAGAAAGAATAGCGAAGCGGAGCCTGAAAATTCCAGACGTTAGTTCGCTGCATTATTCTCCTGTTACCGTGACGAGACTTATAAGCTTCTACGCGCTACGCATTTGAGGGTGTCATGTAAAACCTTGGAATGCTTCGCTTCGGCACTCCCCAGACATCTCATGGCAATAGAATATGGTGAATTGTATCAAGAATTTGACTCCACCGAGCGCCTTGTACAGAGTGGTACACACCGTCGCAACTGAAACAAATAGAAAAATAACTGTGCAGCGAAGAAAACCGCAAGTTTCGCACGTCTGCCGTTGACGGATATGTACCACATTCTAACCGCCATTAGCATACAGAAATTTAGACTGATATTTGAGCCACTAGATGGCACTGAATTTGTGAAAGGGTCTATTATTATCACGGACAAACTCATTTAAATATGCAATCACTTTTTTTTTTTATCTGCATCTGCTCCAAAAGCGTCAGGGGCTGCTCCATACCAATATTTTGAATGCTACAGAACCTGCTACAAAAGATTCAAATGCTGCTTCCATCACTGCTAGCGCTAAAGTGACCTCGAGGCAATTGCTGTGGTATTACAAGTTTCTATTTCGTTGCTTGCAGAAGTGATTGTAAAACCTGATATGTGCAGCATATAAGCTAGACGCCTAAGCGAGGCCGCGTATTAGAACGGTATTAGAACAGGTAGTAGAGGTAGAACGGTAGTAGAGGGTGTCAGATATACGACCTGTGATGGCACGGAAAAAAGCTAATTCCTGCCGCAGCAATCGAGAACAAAAATACGGGAAACTTACGGTTTGTTCGCTCCTGTCTTTTAAAAATGCCCCCAGAACATTTTTTTTTGCAAAAAAATAAAAAAAGGCATCTTAGTTTGCCCGATTTCAGATGAATGCACCCAGCATCATGCAGTTCACTTAAAGGGATACTGAACCAAGGAATTTATTGTTCATAATAAGTGGCGCACGCTCTTTCCACGAGCCAGCAGCCGCCGGTGTGCGCGAGCACACGCAACAAAAATGACGTCAAAGACCTCCATTCGCGGTTAAGATGACAGTGAAATGTATGGGCTTCGGACCAAAGGAGAATGAAGACAAGTTTTTCATCTACACGGTGGTGTCTGGTGTAAAAGGTACGCGATTAATTGGTCTAACAAGTACGTAGCTTTCACTTGTAGAGATGAAAAGCCTGTATTTATTCTCCTTTGGCCCGAAGCCCATGCATTTCACTGTCCTCTTAAGCGCGAATGAAGGTCTTTGACGTCATTTTCGTTGCGTGTGCTCGCGCACACCGGCGGCTGCTGGCTCGTGGAAAGAACGTGCGCCACTTATTATGGACACTAAATTCTTTGGTTCAGTATCCCTTTAAGTAGCTAGCGGAACATTTTGGCAGACGACAGCAGACACAAAGAATAACGCTTTTATGATACCCCCCAAAACAAACGCAGATACCATTCAATGCTATATTCACAGAAAAAGAAGCAACATGGTCAGCCTTTGTAACCAATACTCCGCCACCAGGGGCTCTCAACTCATCAAACACAAAGTTGGGGCCAAAGTTGATGGAGCGCAGCGACTGGGCTATCATGACGATGACTCCGGGCCTTCGTCGCCGACATCCAATCGGCGCGCTCCGCAAACTTTCGGCTCCAACTTTGTGTTTGACGATTTTATGGCCCCTGATCTAAGTTGCCTATCGGAACGATAGGCATTAAGGCGTTTTTCACCATCAAATATTTCGTTGTATCGTATTCTAGCGGAAAGTCACATCTCAGTGAGAACAAGAATATCGGCCAATGACGAGTCAATAAGAGCCCATAAATAATCGCAGTTTTTTTCAATAGGCTTCTTATATTAATAAAACAAATGGAGATGTTTTCAGGGGGTTGTAAATGACTTCGATTATTTCTCGTGTGCCATGAGCCTATGCCCAAAGGGATGCACTCGCTGATTCAGCAGAGCTGTCAGTGGAATTATCAGCGATATTTATGGCACGAGCCCCGAATTTACGCACGCGGTCGCTTTCAAAGCGGCAATCATAAGTTTTCTTATCTAGGTAAAGTTTGTTGTAACGTAGTCTAAGGTTGATATGTGGATTGCGTATCTTAACAAATTGAATTAATTTATTTTAAGCGAAACGCGTAGCCGGTGAAAACTCTTCGCTAACAGACAGACCACTACTTTCTGCATTTGTCCTTGACATCAGAATGCCGCCTCTGGCTTTAAATTTAGTCAAACTTAACAATAATTGGTCGGCACTTGTTTCCCGAAAACGTACCTATTCTGTGAGCCCGTGCGATGCCCGGGTCCGTGATCTGCACATTCATTCCTCGTGGAAGTACCGTTTTAACTTTCTCCTCTGACTGATTTCATGTTTCTGACGGAACGTCCTCAATTCCGTAAAAATTTTAATTACTACGACTCGACCGGTCTTCTATATAATCATGTACTCACATAAGAGGGCATTCTTCTTTTGGGCGGCATTGGCACTGCAGTTTGGAACACGTAGTTTCATTTGATAATAATTTGGTTTCAAAGTTTTCAATGTTCGCAAGCCTCTCGTTAACAGCTGTAAGCTTTTTTTCCACATGTTGTTGATTTCTTTTTTATTTAGTTTACGGCGTTTATTAGACTTGCCAGTCCTCCTTCAAAACGAGTAGTGTGCGCGTTTACATCCAGGAGAGGCGTAAACATTTCAGTAAACCGTATGTGCTGGGAATTCGACAAAGGCCCAAGATTAAGTTCAACATCACCGCACAGAATTAATATTTAAGTCCATGCACAGTACATCGATACAGTGTGCGACACAAAGACACAAGGCTGACAAAGCCCCAGGGCGCGGCAGCACTACCCAACGATAACCACTTTTGACTTTAGGATAAGAATGCTGATTACCAACCAGAAAGAGCGTGGGATTAGATGGCTGCCACATTGTTGCAGAGCTGCCTTGCGCACTGATGAAATCCGCGCGCCAAACAGGGGGTCGTCTCGTGAAGAATTCCACGCTGATTTTTTTTCCGGTGTTTGCTGTAACAGTTAGCGCGAGCGTCCTAAAGCCGAACGTAGGTACGTATATTTCGAGCATCAGAGACATCCACACAGCATATGCCGAAATCATAAGAAAGGTGCATGGTTTTAACTATATATTGTTCTTTTTTTTTTCTACTTCAGCTAAATATTGCTTACACCGAGTTTTTTTATTTTTCTTGAGAATTCGTAGATGTGACGTCGGGCACCGCAGCTTCCATCACGCTTTCTTTTTTTTTTTGCCGCAAAACTACGTCGCAACTGCGAAATTGCAAGTAAACTCGTACCATTGGAATCGGGCATTAGCAGTCACCGGTGGGTTTGAATAACAGCGAGGTTACGTCCTCCGCCTAAAGTCGTGGCCAGAGCAAGCAGCCACGTGATCTGGAAAAAGACGAAAGGTTTTTACGTGCCAGACCAAAGACAAGCAACTGGCACGCCCCAGTAAAGGACTGGTGATTAATTTCGACCATCCGAGGATCTTTTTGACGCGCAGCCGAAATCTCGGTTGCACCGCGCTTTCCCTTCAACAGACCTCCGTCAGATTGCGAGCTCTTCGGTCGGGATTCAGATCCACCAACCGGGTGATCCGTAGCCCAGCGTTTTGACTTGGCGCCGGCGGGGCGGCTCGCGTGACCTGTAGCTGGCTGTGCGCCGGCAGTATTTATTCACGGTTTGTCGATAGCCCCGCGCCGGGGTTGGTAGGTAATGTATAGCGGGCACGTACAGCGACCCAGATATCGATGGAGTTCTACGACTTCCGTCACGCCAGTGATTAGACACGAGCCCCGGCTCGAACGTACGACAAGGCGATGATTGTGCCCGAGCCCAAGCCGAGCCCTGACGCAGTGCCCGTGTCTAATTCGTGTGTCGCGCTCGGAGACGTTGCCCCATTATACTACTTCAACACCACTTCGAATAATCGAAGTCCGTACACTAGCAATTTTGACATTACCATAGGAGATCGGGCGCAGATACGTTGGGCTCGGGCCCAGTTGCTGAGTCGGCGCCATCTGAGCGCGGTGACGTACCGTGAAGGCAGAGGCGCAGAGGAGTCAGCTCACCGCCTTTGATTATACTATAGACCAATTCAACTCATTGACGTCACGCAATTGCGGTGGCGCTTCTATCGGTACTGCGCATGCGCAGTGCCCACACCTGGTGTGGGCAAAGCGGGCTTGTTTGTAAACACTGGGTTGATGTATATACTTCGTCTCACCTTAGCATGGACTATTGCTAGCCGCGCGTGCCAAAAGCTCGAGCTAGTTGCTTTGGATGAAGCCTCGGCGACTGCACGAGTGCTCGTGCAGCGAGTGCTCCAGTCAAGGCAGTCGAAGCTAGCCGCGCGCGCTTGCACAGCCTTCGCAGTTAGTCCGTGCTAAGGTGAGATGAAGTATAGACGCTTTACACACGCGCCAGATTGAGCCGCCATAGCCGCCCTTCTCTTGTCTTACCTAAAGTCACTGGATCCTGCGAAAGTAACGCCAAGCTCCCCGTGTGGTCGACATCTTGGTCCGTGAAATGAGCAATTTCTCCTTGACCCCTCCGTTCTTGGTGAGCCGATCTAGATTCGCTGGTGACGGGAAGCTTTATGGAGTCGTTTTTTGTATACCGAGATTTTGCTAACCACACACCGGCGAAACAAGCGTACACCTTCGTACCACCACCAGATGCTGTGTCGGTGCTTGGAGGCACTGAAAAATAAGTTTACTGTCTTGAAATACGCAAGAAAAACAATATAATTGTAAGAGATCCATGGAGATGGGCATGATTAATAAGTTGATAGCATACAGAGTGCCAAAGACTCTTATATTGGCGAGGAACACTTCCAGTACGATGATGCTTTATGGTGATCTTGGCGCGACTGGTTTAGAACGACCCTCTGGAAGCATTGAAGATTTAAATGGACCAAGATGGCGATTTTCATGGCAACATAGACCGATTAGCCAATCGCCTTGGGAGGTTTGGGTCGTCTGTATGTTAGTATCCGTTTGTGTCCGGCTAGCAGGTAGGGAAGGCAATGGCGCTACTTTCCCAGGATCCAGTGACTTTAGTCTTACCGAGATGCCGAGCCACTGAAGCGGGCGTTGACGAGTCTCCACAACGGCCTATGGTGGGGGGAAGGACACAGTAACACTTAAAATGGCAATAACCTGTCCTGCTGTGGAAATGATGAGGTCAAGCGAACGGAATAAGAGGGAACAAAAACTGAAGGTCAGTTATGGCGGCGCCCATGCACAGCTGCTGTAAAGCTTCTATAAGTGGTGTCGGTCTAGACCTCAACACCGTCATCACCATGACTACATCGGAGATTACATTTCATTTTATTGGCCTCAGGGGCATCCTTTTAGAGGATGTGTAGGGTTATGTCCTAAGCTTTAAAAAACAGGGACAGGATATGTCCGATCGCGTGCCGTGGCGGCGTCGATCCCAATCTTCTTTTTATTTCAATGTAGAAACGATCGGGACGAGCGGTGCATGAGACCGCTACAGATGCATTACGTGGAATCAAAAAACGATCATTCAACGGTAAAAAAGAGAATGAAACCAGCAACGATGTTGTGAAACCCTATTTCAGTCGATTAGAATATATTACCTATGTATAATGGTAATAAAAGTGGCAAAATGGATAAATGAACACACACGAAAACAACTAACAATCTCGCGCAACAATGATGCAGTGAAATACAGGTCAGGGTCAGCAGTTATATAATAACTTACATTGGTTTTTAAATGAAGTGGCATTATGATTGGTTACGATATGGTCAGGCAAACTGTTTCGGTCATTGATGCAAAGTGCTAAAGAAGAAAAAAGAGAAGAGTTAATGCGGCAATGAAATGGTTCTATTTTACATGAGGGACCTCGCTAATGTGAAATTGGCAGGGAGACAATAAATATACTTAGAACTGTAATCTGCGTAATACGGCGAACAAGTGTTCCATAACGCATCTTTGGCGCATCGGAACCTAAGGAGGGGCGCGCCCATCATAGGGCAACGTAAAGAGGTCGGAGGAAGAGAGGGAAAGCGACGTTTGTGGAAGAGGGAAATGAGGCAACAGTGCGTGTGAGCTTAATAGGCTCTGGGCAGGGTCCCAGAGAGCGCCACCGTCGGTTGGTCATCAGCGCCACCGTGGCCAAATGAGGCTAGACTGGGACGGCTAAAATCGGCAGCGCCGCCGGCATTACCTTGCGAGATTACGTTATTACGAACTCCGAGCGTTGTGTTGTCGCGCGTTACACTACCAACTATTTTAAGAATCTATCAAACGTTAAATATATAAATGTGCATCCGTGTGTAGTTGTGTCGTTCTAGCATTAGGAAGTTTTAGTGGGTGCCTTCCTCGATAGGTAAAGGCAACCCGAAATGGGAGCTAATGTTACGGTCAAATATAAGTGAAAGCAAATAAAAAAGGACAGTGTTTTTTGTTTGTTTTTTACGTTGTTTGCGCGCGCTTGAAGATAACAGAAGCGAAGACTTCGTCCAGCTTCCCTCCTCTACAAAAGCGCACTTCAAAAGCAGAACTAAAAACGCACCCCCCCCCCCCCCTCCCTCTCATTCTTACCCACCCTTTTTTTCCAAGTGAACTCTTCCCGCATGAATAGCTGACCTCATTTTGGTGATCAGTTTGTTTCCAGTCCCCTCGTCGCCGTGTTGAAGACGATTGTGGTGTCCGAGAAATGTGTTTTTTGTGCAAGCTGGATGTAGTTTGGACGGTGTCGTACGCAGTTGCTCGGCGCAAGCCGATTCTCGTTCTCGTCGATTGAATGTGCTGTTCACTTTTACATAGATCAGAAATAAACGCCGCATGGATAACCATTTCTCGTGGAGTAAGTACATTTTTTTTTTATTATTTCTTGGATAGACTTTTCTCGCAGCAAGGACGAAGTTAGGACCGCTTAGACACGGGTCGAAATAGAGCAACCATCTTGGGCAGCCACGCGATCATGCTAAAAGCGCAAACGACAGTTCGTTCAGCAATCGGCGAAGCGGAGAAAACGCTCACTTCGGTTTTCGGTAACTACGATCAAATGTCCACAGAACGTCGTTCAATCAAGATGTGTCCGCGGAGCAGAGAGCAATGAAAGTGTCAAAGGACTGATCTGATTCTAGAGTCATCGCATCGAATCCAAAGACAACGCCGGGCTTCTAGCGCATTAATTCCAAATATGGAGTCAAATAGCGCATTTAGAATTGCATCTCAAGTCAGGCAATGTGAACGGAATGCTTATTTTACACGCTTTATGACATTTATTCATCTCCAAAGGCGTTGTATTTTCCACGGTTTCGACGGAAACCTGCGGAGTTTCACGTCTGCTAGGATTCTATAGGGTTGCGACAGTGCGGAACGCAACAGTGCCTACAGCTTCGGCGTTTGCTCTTCTGCGACATCCGATAGCAATGTTAAGAATGGAAGACCAAAAAAACGCACGAATCAACACCTTTCAATTGATGCGTGAACAGCCCCACGAGCAAGCACGCTGGCGAAAGGGCCTTCTCAGTGTTGCAAATATTTTGAGCTAGATGGCGCAACGTGTCACACCAAACTTGACTGCCCGGAGGGTATGGCTCGCTTGTCACTGCATACAATGTTTCGTAAAGTATACATCTAGAAAGTACTTCGAGTAAAGAACAAAGCCAATGAAAGGTTATGCACTTCAAGTAAAGTAGTAAGTACACCGGGTGCAATGTACTTGAAGAAACATACAATAAAAAAAAATACTTTCAAAGCAAAGTGCAAGTCCTTTTTAACTCAATATTTTATGTCTTATGTTATTTCTTTTAAATGGTATGTACTGCTCCAGGAGTAATCAGAAGTGCATCAGTTTGTTTTCGAAAGTGAAGGCAGATAATTAATGAAGTCAAGTCGCCACAAAGCAGTTCTATTACCCTTGATGGCGAACTATTTAACACAATGCACTTATGAGGCACTTACCTGTATCGGTCTTATAGCCGTCATTACTTCACTCCGAGAAATGACCAGATGACGTCTCGAAAGACAATGGCGCTTTTTCACATGACAATACGCCATTTTTTGTCTTCAAATTTGGAGAATGTACTTTGAAGTCAGGAATGTACTTTCCTCAAAAATTACCGAAAAAAAATACTTTGGTAAAGTACAAGTACATGCTCAGAGATTGTACTTCAAGTAAAGAACACGTTTCCTAATCCTACCTGAAGTAGTACTTTCAGTACCACGCGCTCAAAAAGCCCCTAAAAAAAGGTAAAATATTTTTAAACAGTTTAGTTGGGTCAAGAAATTTGTTAACACGCACACCACAAACCGAGGCTCTGTTAAGACAGTTAATATCCTGTGCTATTTATACACCTGCAAGTTGTATAGTACAAAATAAGCTTTAAAAATATTCACTCCCAGTGTTATATTTTTAATGATAAATATGCTATTAAAAGTGTCGAAGTTGAAAACATAAAAACGGACTGCAGCAGAACTTAGTGCATCAGTTGGAAATAAGGAACAGTAAATCTTTTTCGGGTTATTGTTTCCTGTCAACACTTACTATTATCAACATGTTCATACACACATTTTTAACATTTATGTTATTTTCGACTTTTGTGAGTTGCAGGCCTTGTGGCTGTCGTCACTGCAAAAAAAGATTTCACAACAACCCTTTCGTATTGACACAGAGATTTGAAACTAATTACGATAATATTTAAAATTTTGGCGAACAATTTTTTCTCGCAATATTTTGCCACCAAGGGGAGAGGCACAACGGCGCATGCGCGTCGGGTCTCCTGCAAGAACGACGATCACTTCCAGCAATTATTGTATATAAAATGGCGTACCATTGCGATTCACACGATTACCTGCAACCTCCGCGCTTCCCCGTGCCCCGTTGTTCGACAGCACCATGAGTTGCAGAGTGAATTCTGCAGTGTGAAATGCGGGACATTTTGAAGATTCGGAAATTTCTCGCGGGACGCGGGACACGAGCCCTCAATGCGGGACAGTCCCGCAAGTCGCGGGTCGGGTGTTCACCCTACCTGCACGCCGTACTATATACTTCGTAAAAATGTGTTTCTCCTTTTGAATTGACACAGTGACAAAGAAGCCGTTGGATCAGCAGTTTGCGTGTCACTCGCGTCACACTCACGCCACCAGCCAAAGGGCATAAAAATGGAACCAAACATTATTTCGTGCTCCACTCAAAGATGCGAGAAACCTCTTCAACACTGGCTCGGGCCACATTCATGAAGGACGCGTCGGTGGCTTCCTTAAAGCCGCACTCACGCTGTCCAGAAATCGTGTACGAAACCCACACCGTTCTCTGCAGACGTTACGACGGCATTATCCGCGGACACACCTCAAGAAAGTTCGATCGTTCGTCTGCTTCACACGTGGATATGCTTCTAACATGTCTGAAGACGGCGCTTGTATGCCCGACGCGACAGGATCGCCGTACAATGAAGAAACACGCCTCAAGCATGAAGTAGTATAGGGGATCCGAACATTTCGGTGTAGGACGTTTCGGTACACAGACATTTCGGTGCACGGACATTCCGGTGCACGGACTTTTCGGTGTAGGACTTTTCGGTGCGCGAACAGTTCGGTACACGGTCATTCAAAACTGCGAGATTTTTTTATATATTTTTGTTTTCTCTATAAGTAATAAGCCCTATTTTAGCTAGAAATGAGTTTTTTCGCACTTTATAATTTTCTAGACTTGGTCGTCCATTTTCAGTCACTTACTGATATACGACCTAAGTGGCTTTGTTAGGCGCAGCACCATCCTGCGGGTGGACTGGAGACATTGGAGGTTATGTTTCGTGTAACGGTACCTGTTTTCAAACGTACGCACTAGACGCATCATATCGTAGAAAATATAGTAAGGGTGCAGGGGAACTGGTGAATACTAACCATCGAGACTGGGATAGAAAAGAAACATCAAAACGGAGAAGGGACAGAAAATAGACAGGACGACGTATTTTGAGACGTCGTCCTGTCTATGTTCTGCCCCTTCTACGTTTTGATGTTTCTTCTCTACCCCAGTCTCAGGTTAATTCAACATGGGCATCATATCGTGTTTACGCGTTGGGTCGATACAGGTTTTCTTGACGTCTCCTGTAAAGGTGTGGGCGTTATTATTGCTAATCTGTGTAAGAAAGAACCCCAACAGCAAGAAGCCTGAGAATGTTGAAAATTACCCGAGTCTGTGGTTAAAGATAGCAAACTTCGTGGAACCTTGACACGTCCTCCTTCCTGTGTATCATTTTTCTTCCATGACGTTTCTCATCTCTCACCACAGTCTCGGGTAATTTTCAACATGATCAACATCCATCAGCTGGCCTGACCACTCCCCGTTTTTTCTTTAAGCTTGGTGAGTTGTTTCTGTACGATAACTCAGAACAATTTGGAATATCTTCAAATGTGCGTCCAGCGCAAAATCGTATAGCATCGACTGTTTAGCTCACCTGACAGGAGAAATTAAATCTCTTAATATCCGACACGCGTCGCACATTTTGTAATATAAATCGAGGCATAAAACACATTGTTAACCTTTGTTTTCAAGCATGGTTCTAACAGACTCTGAATATAAGCTATTTAAAGGATTGAATAAAAAAAATAAACATGTAAGAAAAAACGTTTTTCCGGACAATTTATCAATATTTCTTATCTGTTCTGGATTCCGCTCAGAAGTCCATTCAGTTTAAGTGTTGTATTAAGATCAGAGATGACAATGGGAAAGTTTAGAGCTCCTTGAGAAATACCCGAATTACCTGTTTTCAACATGAAACGGTTCGCGTGCATTTTTTTTTTTCTGGCCAATAAAAAGGCCCGTGAAACATGACAAAATACCCCGATAACCCGCTCGCCCCATCATGGACTCGATACTAATTGTCACAAGCTTTCTTTACAAGGCGAAAGATGAAAAAAAGAAGCACGCAAGAAGCATGCGCCACGCTTTATTTTTTTCATAAGCAAAAGCCCTTGTGTTTTATATACTGGGTGTTTCAGCGAAAGCTGTAACAAATTGCTAACAATAGGGTTGTTAAAGAACACAAACAAAAACTATTTTTGAAAACCACCGCTTAGTCGCGGGGAACGCCAGGAAATACAAAATATATAAATATTCGCTGTCTGATTAACTAAAATGTGCCAATTAACTTTCTAATTAACGACTTTTAGGTCATGTTCAAATTAAAAGTTTGAAGACTACCACCATTGAGGGCTAGAACAATTTAGGGAGAGTTAAAAGAAGCCACCGGCTTGGAGATATTCGCCGCCAAACTTTGCGCTGCAATGGGTGTGACAAAACAGCTGCGTGAAGTGATACACAATTTCGGAAATCATGCCCATATACTGCGCAAAGTTCGTCGCCGAATATCTCTAAGCCGGTTGCTTCGTTTTACTTTCCGTAAATTGCTTTACCCTTCCATGGTGGTAGCCTACAAAATTCTAATTGCCACATAAACCTAAACGTCGCTAATTAGAAATTTAATTATCACACCTTAGTTAATTATATAGCGAATTTTATTTTTTTTAGCAATTCTTGGCGTTCACTGCGGCTAAAAACTAATTTTCAAAAAAAGTTTTTTTTTTTTTTTTAACGACCATATAGTTAGAAACTCCTTAAAATTTTCGTTGTAACACCCATATAAACATCGTTGTAAGCAGTTCTTTTACGGCCAGCAACATAGTTATGGTTCGAAAAGAAAGTTTACCCCAGATTATGAACAGCCGCGGCTATCTTCGCACGAAAATGAGTAAACATTTGATCTCATGTAAAATAAATTTAGTATTCAATCTATTCGGCTCGTTTCCTTGATTCAAATCGATATTTGATTTGGTTATAATTATTCAACACTCGCACACCCCTTAATGTTTTTTTTTGTTTTTTTTTTTCTGTAATGAGCCAGGAGGTGATTGATTACTTGTTTTTCGTCGTGCGAGGTTATTCAATACATGCGAAAATGGGCTCCGCAAGAGGCGCCAGCCTGCCTATGAGTTAGCGAAAATGACTTGCGTTTTAAGTTGTGCTTTGCGTTTATTTTCCTCTATGTCTCCCCCTAACCAGTCAGAGAGCTGCCAAAGCTTTACCTTCAAAAATTACTGTTAGCGTGTGTGTGTGTGTTGTTTTGTCGCTGTTGTTTTTTTCTCGCTGGATGAGCAGGCCAGGATGGTTTTATTTTCAAAGTGCTGAAAGAAACAGTAGCAAAAAGGCAACTGACATAATCCAACTAATCTTTGTAGACCATTCATGCCAGGGTTGCCAAGCTCGGCTCGCAAGCCGCATGCGGCTCTTTGCGTGTTAAAGTGCGGGTCGCGGCTTCTAGTAAACCTAACATCCCAGTTCCCCACCTCCCTCCCGGCAACACGAGCACTTCCCCAAAAAGAGAAGAGGAACGCGTTTTAAATTGAAAGACTGCAGGTTGCGGTTTGGTAGTCTTGTGCTAGCGCTATAAATACATTTGAAGTGCTTTTGACTCAGATAAATCTATCTAAAGTCGTTCAGGTTTTATTTATAGCTCTAAAAAAAGTTTGGATCCCCTCTTCTGCCTTTCCTCTTCCAGGCGGCTCTTGAATGTTTAGTGGTTTTGTTCGTGGCTCTTAGGACAGGTGAACTTGGCAACCCCTGATCTATGTGGACAGAGGAGGTTCCACTCTCGTAGTGGGTCAGATAGCTTGTTTTCTGTGCTTGACGGACCGGAAACGGCCATCTCGACGACAGCGTGCTCGACGAGCGCAAGAATTTTTTTTTTCGCGAGTTTCCAAATTGTGGTAATATCATTGTTGCGAATGTGAAGGGCCCTGGAAACAAAGTGGTTCGGAATTTGCATCAACCTCGCCGATCAAAAAATAACATAATTGTTATTTTAAAGATGGGGTAAGGTTGTCAGTAGCCCCACCGCTTGCAACCCCCTTGATGTCAATGGTTTGTTCGTAAGCGCAGCTGTTTCCTCTTTTATTCTCTTTTCAACTGAGCCATCAGTTTCGGTCGTTCTTGCCTCTGGGTTTTAGTAGGCCGATCTGCAACCTTTTGCCCAAAATATCTGTGCTGCGGCTTCGCATCAAACAGCTTCATATCGAGGACCTGCAGCTCTATGTACCGCTACTGAATGCACTTCTGAGCGGTAATCCGAACATATAAGAGATGTGGCCTAAACTCTCTAAAGAAACTTTTTTTTTACATATTTGGATTTTTTAAATCTGTTAAATGGCTTATATTCAGAGTGTTGGCACCATGCTTAGTAACTAAGTTTAAAAATGTGTTTTATGTCTTGATTTATATTCCAAAACGTACGACGCGTGTCGGATGGGAAGAACTTTAATTTCTTCTGTCGGGTGTGCTAAACAATCGATGCTATACGATTTCGCGGTGGACGCACATTTAAAATATTCTAAATTGTTCTGAGTTATCATACAGAAACAAACGACTCAAGCTTTACGAAAAAACGGTGAGTGTGCAGGCGAGCTGGTGGATGTTGATTATGTTGAAAATAACCCGAGACTGTGGTAAAAGATGGGAAATTTCGTGTGAGAAAAAGGGCTCAGGAAGAAGGACGTCTCAAAGTTCCACGAAGTTTCTAATCTGTCACTCGGGTAATTTTCAACATTCTCAAGCTTCTTGCCGTAAGGGCCTTTCCTGCACGGATTACCAATAACAAAGCTCATATCATTTCAGAAGGCGCCGAGAACGCCTTTATCGAACCAACGCGAAAAACAAGATATGATGCGTCTAGTACTTATGTTGGAAAAGAGACACCGGCAAACGAACCATAACCTTCAACGTCTCCAATCCTCACGCAGGATGGTACTGCGCCAATAAAGTCACTTAGGTCATATATCAGTAAGTGATCGTAAATGGATGACCAAGTCTAGGAAATCATAAAGTCCGAAAAAATATTTTTATAGCTAAAATAGTGCTTACTACGTTCAGAGAAAACTAAAAGAAACTCGTGATTTTGATTGGCTGTGCACCGAAAGGTATGTGCACCGAAATGTCCGCGGACCGAAAAGTCACACACCGAAAAGTCCGTGTGCCGAAAAGTCCGTGCACCAAAACGTCCATGTGCCGAAACGTCCGTACACAGAAAAGTCCTTGCACCGAAAAGTCCGTACACCAAAATGTCCGTGCACCGAAACGTCCGTGCACCGAAAAGTCCGCAGCGAAACGTCCTACACCGAAACGCCCTACACCGAAAAGTCCTAGACCCGTAGTATATAGTCTCATAGACCTTCGCGAAAAATCGCCTTCTGCGCGCTGCCATCTTTGTCTGCTTTGCTGTGGAAGGCCTTCTGAGCATGCGCTGTAGCCTCGCTGAGCGGTAAATTAGAAGCTGCCCATGCGTCCACAGCTCAGTGAATCGGCATTTTCCGCCCGGCTGATAATCGATGCAAAGGTCTAGAGGCAGTGTTCACGAGACGACGTATAGAGCTTTGCATCGCTTATCACCCGGGAGAAAAATGCTGAGTGACTGAGCTGTGGACGCATGCGCAGCATTTAATGTACCGCACAGCAGAGCAACAGCGCATGCTCGGAGGGCCTTCCACAGCCCAGCAGACAAAGATGGCAGGGCGCAAAGAGCGACCTTCGCAAAGGTCTATATTGCTGGCCGTTGTTCGCAGCGCACGCTCACAACAAAAGAGCTCCCCTTTGTTGCCGTCCAAGAACAACGATCCTGATTGGGTGGAATTCACGTTGAACGCGAATAATCTTGCTTCCCCCCCCCCTTTCCATATCAAAATAAATGTTTCTGGAAGAAGATAAATGGACGCTGTGCTCTACTTCACGATAAGTCTGAACGGTGCCGACGATCCGACGGAACCAATCAAGGAGCGCTAAAATTGCATCGTCGCGGCCCTCGTCGTCTTTGTGCGTTTTTCTATCACCGCATTCACTGCGCGCGTGATCGGTTTATTCGATGCCAGAGCACAAAAAGACGACGAGCGGTTCACGAGCGGCTGCTTGGTTGAATCCATCGGATAGTAGCGGCGGCTGAGCACGGACTTTAGTGCGAAACGGAGCATAGTCCCCGACGTACTCCGCGAACAACATTAAGAAACATGGCGGCAAGTGAATGCCACCCTCCCCCAAATGGCACATTCCGTGTTAAAATTGGTAAGTGATCGATATCATCCCAATGTTGTCGGTGGGCGCAGTGTAGGTCACCTTCCTTTGTAACCTTTTTTTGGAAGCTCCCCCCCTCCCCCCCCCCCCCCCCCCTTCCTGCTCTTTTTGATCCCATTTCGACTCTATTCCACGAAGCGACCGGTTCAATATTTCGATCGGCTCAAATTCGGCCAGAGAAACCTGCCAAACTACCGGAACCATGGTATGTGCCCCGTCAGGACTGCATTGTAGTGTTTGCCCCAAAGTTCCGTCCGGTCGGTGCAGGCGGCGCCACGTATAGGCCGCCTTAGAATAACCCCGACTGTTTCCACTCCATGGAGTGCAGCGGGAGACGCGGCGAAACCGACAGACTTAATTGTCGACTTCTACGCATACTTGAGAAATAATCTGTTAACAAGTAACGGATTACTTGGTAATCCGTTACCTTTTCAAGTAATTCTGTAATTACCATGTTACTTTTTAAAGCAGTAATTTGTAATGTAATTTCGTTACAAAATATTTGTAACGGATTTTTTTAATTACTCGGTATTTTTAAAACTGTGAGCATAATACTGAAACTGGACTAATGTGAGCAGGCAATTCAGTAGTATAATGGCCGGTTCTCACATGAAGCGAAGCGCTGATGTAGCGCTCCTCACATGCCGTCAGCTACTTATCGCCTGCCACGAGCAACAGTTTTGGCGGTGCGATACAAAGCCGGTGAACGCTCCGGACAGCACGCGCTTAGCGCGAGGTTAGCGCTATGCTTGTAGCGCTCCGCTGCATGTATGAACAGGCCTTAAGGTGCAACCCCACCCTTCGTTAGTGTGGTTCTGAACCAACAGATGGCGGTGAGATCGCCTTCCAGGCCTGTACATCAATCTGAGAAATCGTGTGTGGTGGCGCTTCGATACAGTGGGTTATTTTTCTCTTTCCTGAATTTGACATCCCTGGTCCCTTGCTTAATTTTCTCTGCACGAGCTTTGTTTCGAACGCGCACGGCTGCACCAGTTCTCGTGCAAGGGGGCCAGTTTCCTGCGCTCCGAGCTCACGTCTCCAGCAAATGGGGGCAGAACAAAACGCGAAATTCGTCCTGAGCCAAATGGCGAGACACATGCACAACAAAGCCACTGATGCGTTGAAAAATGTAAAATTGCCTGTGCGCCGTCATCGGAGATTTCAGAGGCCAATTACGCATATTTTAATGTGATCAGATTTATATTGTCACGAATAAAGGTGACGAGAGGACGAACAGTGAACTGAAAAATAGAGGTTTAATCGGTGAACTTGTGCCAAACAAAAAAAAAGTAAAGAAACAGCGTCGAGGAAGCAGAAAAGCAGGCGGCGATTCGGCAGCGCAACAGAGAGCGAGAGCGAGACTGATTCGACAAGGTCGCGGGCAGCTGCTTATCTACTATCTACAGTGCGTCACAATCTCGGAAGTTCGGCAAAGAAGGTTCGAGCGTCGCGCGCTCGGGGCGAGGGCGAGGATGAACTGGCATTTTTGAGAAGAAAGCAGGGCGAAAGTTACGTCTGGTGCAAGAATGAACGCGAATCTTCTTGAAGTCCATGACCGAGTGTTGCTTTCTCTGCTCTGTAGGCGGCAATATGACGGGTCGGCCCTTTTGTCGTGCATATGCTTGGCTCTTTGTGGATTTCCAGGAAAACGTGATGACGTGATAGACTTAGGTTTCCAAAATTCTAGCTTGAGGAATTAACTACCTAAAAAATCAAAACAAAGGAACTACTTTTTGGGCGGTCAGGTGTCTCATTTAGGTAGCTTGGTGTTTATTTTGACCGAAACCACGAGGCTGGAAAACACAAAAAATGACACTCAGGTTTAGATGTTGAGTTTGGTAAACCCAAAGTAGGACTGGTGCGGGAGTCATAATAAAAAAAAAAATGCTGAGGTTAATAATTCACTCACAGCAATAAATTATAAGAATTAATTCTAGTATGAGTTCAGTGTAAATGCAGTGGCTGGCCAGGCAAAGATTCTGGGGCTGTGGATAGCTTTTGCGCATAGTATGAGCAATGCACAAAGTGTCACAAAAAAAAACATTTCTTTTTATTGCAAGAATATACTAGGCATTGCCGGACGCTCATTTTCCTTCCAAAGATAGCGCTAGAGGTCACAACTAGATGTCAAAGTTTCAGCCCGATCCTGTACCTTATTCAAAAGTTATAGGTGATTTTCTGAAAACTTCAATCGGAAAATGGCGGCCGACGGAGTTTTTGAATACAAGGGCTTTATGGCACCAGAAACCGAAAACGGACAAAATGGGCTACATCTTTCCCATTGAAATTTTCAGAAAATCACTTATAACTTTTGAATAAGGTGTCCGTTCGGGATGAAACTTTGGCATCTGGTTGTGACCTAGCGCTACCTTTGAGCGGAGAATGAGCGTTAGGCGATGCGTAGTTTATTTTTGCGGTAAAAAAAAAAAAACTGTAAATATTTTTTTGACATTCTGTACCAGTCTTAATTTGGTGATTTATGCGCGCAAGTAGTGGTGTGCATAAATGAAAAAGATGCAAACGGTTAGAGTTTGACGCTGTATAAAATATAGTGTAAGCACGCACATGGTACGCTGACTAAGAATGAAACAGCCCTACATTTTACACTAGCAGTGAGCGTATCGAAAGCTAAGAGTGCATCAAAAGCTAAAGCTTGTACACATATACTGCCTAGGCCGTTACCCTCAGATTTGGTGTAAGTTGTCTCTTGATTGAATGCAACAGAAAGAAGGAAACATTCTAACTCTGGGTTGATGAAAAAACTCCACCTGCTGACCGCTATCAATCATCTCGGAGTCGATTATGAGTATTCACTGCATGCCAACGGTCGCGTGCTTATAATGAGTTTTTCCCACGTGGTTTCATACAATCGCAACTATTCTTGAAAAACAACAATGTTTACTCAGGCAAGCGGTCACATGTGAAGCTTAGAATATTTTGTATTAATTGTGGCACACGTGGCAAGTTGCATACGTATTTTACAATCCGCGAAATAGAATGCTCCTGGGTTACCTTGGTCTCTAATGCATGTAGCACACAAAAGAGCACGAAATGAATCGCAGTGGGAAGCGAAAACAATAATGATAAACAAGCGTGAATACAAGCGAAAACTGAGGGCATTACACATATACAGAAGGTAAGCTTTGTTTCACTAAATACATTACCAGTAAAGTATTTGGTTTTATCGTGCGAGCGAAGCGGAACATGCAAGTGCGAGCATACTGCCCTGAACTACACTTCCAGTGAACAAGCGCACCATCCAAAGCATCGGGCTCACTTTTATTGCTTTTGGTGCGCTCAATTCTTTGAAAACACAATTATAATCAATTCAATTATTTCAGTTATTTTTATTAAGTGCGCCTATGTGTTTTTTTTTCTTGTCTTTTGCGTTCACGTGCCATTTTCTTGTTATATAATATTTTTCCAGAAGTCCGACAACTATAGTCTTTTTCATCATAAATAAGAGCCGCACAATAAAAAATGTAGACAAAAAAAAAAACGCGAACACGCGAACATACATTAAAAATGAAATGTAACGGCGCATTCAAAATTAGTCGTTAGTTTTTTAGAGAGCAGCAGTTTCGTAGGGCGACATTGTTACCGGTTGAAGATTATAAAAAGTGCAGTATAACTGTTAGCTCGGGGTCTTTAACGTGATTACGGTAT